>CAUYMX010039976.1:0-10381 GCA_963573855.1 Lepilemur septentrionalis | reverse complement strand
AATCATTGAACAGAAGTAAAATACTGTTGATACCTTGGTATATAAACTTCCAGTTTTTTCTGTGCATGTTCATATGCATATTTATTAAAAGTGAAATCCTCTGCCTACTTATAACTAGCTTGTTTCATAACATGTTATTTTCCTGTGTCATTAAATTACATCAATCTTTTATTTCAAAAAAAATGTTACTGACCCTAGTTCTGGTGGGAACCTTTTCTTAGGAAAAGCAGGCTAAGTGGCCTGTCATGGCAGCATTTCAGCCTCTTCCCCTGAGAAAGAAGCAACAAGCTTTTTATGTGTAGGCAGTAAGTCCCTGAACTCGTGACACTGGAGGCTCTGCTGGGCTTCTGTGACCAGCATCCAGGTCTGTCCCTGGCAGTACAGCGAGGAAGCCTGTGCGATCCCAGCCTGGGCCCTCACTGCTAGCTGCGCTAGCTGTGCAAATGTGTGTCTCTGCCCTGAAAACACACTGCTTCTGCCCCTCTTGTCTTGTCTCCCCTGCCTATAAAATGAAAGTGGGTATGCCTTATTAGGGGTGCTGCTGGCTCTAATTTAGGGTTCTAGGCCCTGTTTTCACTTCCTGAAATCAGTCCCAAGTGGGGGAATGTGTAGCTTTGGCCACCTCCTATCTAACACTGGCCTTTCCCAGACCTTACTATCTACTTCTTAACACTGTACTGCGGATCCATCCTCTCACCTGTAAATCCCGTGCCTGGTAGGTGCAGGCACTGCTCTAGGCCCTGGGTATAGAGCCATCGGAAGACAAGTTTTGTGACAAATCAGGAATAGGGCATGTGTGGGAGGTTGGGGGAGCTTTACTTACACCCTTTTCCCCCCCTTACTCCTAGGTGCTTCCCTTAAACTTGGGCTTTATCTCCTTCACACATATTGCAGTTTCACTCAATGAGCCTGTGGCTACCACACCACTACAGCCTGGTCCACCTGTGTCTGACTCCACAGCACTGTTCTTGGTAGGATTTTATTTACATCCATGTTGTCATCCTATAGCACATGTTCCCAAAACAGGACAAAGCAACACCAGACACTGGAATTCACTTGCATTTCCATAGGATGGTTGCTGTCTCCCACTCTGAACAGAATGTGACCCCTTTTTCCTGCAGCAACTAAATACTCAAGGTTAGAGGAGTTAGATACCGAGATGGAAAAGATAGAAAGGAGGAACAGATGGATGAGGTTGGCAAGGGCATGTACTGGAATGGCCACAACTATAGAGTCCTGTGAGAACTTAGGTAGTGTGCCCTGTTGGGTTAGAAGCTTCAGGCTTCTGACAAAGGGACAGCACCTCCTAGGTGGTGGCAGGATGTACCCTTTTGAGGGGGATAATCTGTCCTGGAAGCATCATTCCTGTCTCAGAATTCCAAGTTCTTAAAAATTCTTTCTGGAACTTCAACTATCTGTTCTTTCTAGTGGCACTTTGAAGTTCCTCTGGAGAAATTTCCAAGCTTCACATGCCTGAAATTGAACCTCACAACTTATCTTTGATCTCAAATGTCTGAAAGTCCTCATATTATTCTTGGAAGCATGTTTGGGGTGATCGATACTTGTGAACCTTTTTAAAAGCAAGGATCAATTTCCAGTACCCTTCAAAAGATGACAAGGAAGGATTCAAGTCTTAAAACATAGCCCAGACTCAGTGCTAAGATGCTTAGCTACCATGGGGCTTGTTCTGCTTGGAATGGATGCTCAAGGCATGGCCCCTGAATAGGTGATGTCCAGCCATTCACTGATGTTGACCTAGTCCCAGCATCAGGGAAAGGTAGGGCACCTGAATTCCCCTGGCTGCAACACAGTTGAGCTGGGAGGACCTCAACTTCTGGTATGAAGGCAATTCCTGGCTTCTGACATATCCAGGTACTTTAAGGAGCTGACGAGTTGAATGTGATCCTGATCGAGAGTGTGAGGCTTGTCTTTAGTCTTTCGGTAAAATGACAGGCAAATACTTCTGCTGAAGGCAAGAGTTAATAAGCATCCTTAGTTTTACAGAACTTGCTGTTATCTTGAAGGCTTCTGTTCTAATCTGTTCCTTTTGAAACTGCGTATGTAAGGCCTCTACATGTGGTAACTATGCCATTTCTGTATCTTTCACTTTCTTTTGACTTCTATTTAGTTTTAACTCCTAGGATAGCTATTCTGCTTTGTTTCCATCTATGGAATTTGTAAAACAGAAGCTTCTTGAATATTGGCTAACATTGTTCGCCCTGTTTTGAGGACAATGGTATTGCCAAGCCAAAGATAATGGAAACCATACATACACCTGGGAGGGAGTAACACGACCTCAACATTTTGTGATTGCCAGTGGGGCAGGTGTGACTGCAAGAGCAGTTAAACATTTGAGGCTGTTAAGCTACAGGCCTAACAGCCCAAAGGGAGCAGTGCACCTGCAGCATGTGCAGAGCAAGGGTATAGTTCAGCATAGAAAGGCTCAGGACTCTTCCTGTGAGTGCAGGGTATGGAAAGAAATAGTTATACCTAAAACTCTGCAGGTCTACTGGGTAGTTAAAAGGTTCCCCGTAAACACAGTAAGGAGATAACTGTTGGCATTTCCTCTTCCAACTAGAAGACTTATAAACGTGTCGAATCTCAGTGGCCATCTCCCATTGAGATGCTGTCAGGATTGAAGAGCGATAGCCATCACCCATTACATTGCAACCACTAAGTACATGGCACAACAACACCTCAGTCCCCTTCAGAGTTGGGCACCTTGGGACCTCAGTTCTCTCAGCGTCTCTTAACCCGTGTACATGTTCATTCTCGGGTGTTCTGCTTGTTGCAAGCCTTCCAGAATGGGAATCACTTTCAGAGATACTGGACCATCTTCCAAGAGTTTGTGCTATGCTTTTATTTGCCCTACACTCATTGCATTGTCCCAAAAGCCTTCTGAATCCTCCAAATAGTTTCTGCAGAGGAACATTCAAGCTTAACACTAAAACTTGATGCAGGTTCTTTGCTGTACTTGGGCATTTTGAATGCGGCCACAGTACACACCTCACTCAATGGTGTCTAGTGGCCCAGTGACCAGTACAGTGAAGTTGCTACTCACATGTGCATCCCAGTCCACTCCTTGGCTGCCAGGTTACATCAACTTCGTGCAAACTGTTCTTGCATTCTTGTTAACAATGGCTGTATGATTTCTAGAAGCTCTCATATAATGGGTATAGGTAAACAAAGACTCTAGTGACTTGGAAGATGAAGGTGAATCCGGGGTGATGAGTTAGGAAACAAGCCCAAATTCAGAGATGGAAGACAAACATCTGTGTAGCAGGGCATCACAGAAAAATCAGTGGCAGCTGTGAGTTGAATGGGACACAGATGGAGCTCAGATCACTGGCACTGGGCCCCAGGACAAAGTAGGCAGATGGATTTAAGGTCTCTTAGCTCACCTTGATAGTCCCACTGATCATCACATCCAGAACGAGATGGGCAATGGGTACGGATTCTATAAAACCAGGGTTGAGGTTAGACTGAATGACTTTTTCTACTAGGATTCAAGGATTTTTGCCTGCCTTCAGAGAAAGCATAAACGGGGATAATGGAAGAAGGAACAGTGCATCCTTAGGATGGGACAGGATCACGCTGATATGAGTATTGTGATGGCCTGCTACAGTTTCTTCTGTCTCTGAAGTATGACACTTGATAACCAGTCTCCTGCTGCCTGAAAGTGTGAATCCTAAGGAACTAAGTGCTCTCCAGCTGTCCTGAAATGCAAGACTCTGGTACCACTGAAAGCCCATTACTCAGACATATGTGGCAACTGTCACTTTAATGTCTAAAAATCTTGTCAAATCTAAAGACAAATGAGAAGTGAGTGAACAGTGAGTGCCTGATCTTTTTTTCATGATGAAAAAATCTTATGTGCCAGATAGCCTTCTGAAAGCCAAACATCTGCACTGGCATCAATGATGACATTAGTAGGCCCCAACCGTAAGGTAGACAGAACTTGAGCTGTTCACCTGCCACTGAGCTGCTGCTGGCCCAAGATAGGGGAAAGGGCAGGACAAAAATGGAATAGAAGGAAGAACTGTTGCAGCCTTCATCCAGAAACAACCTTGAAGGCTGTGGTAACATTTCCCAGGCCATCCTAGAGTTAAGGTACCATCCTCTCTCCAGGAGCTTGTGTGTGAATCTGAGAGCCCTTTCCTGAGTGTGACCAGTTAGGAGCTGATAGTGAGTCTGCATATCACTATCCTAAGTCTCTTTCCTTCTAAAGACAAGCCAATCTAGACACCTGACACTGCAAAGAAGTTTGTCAGGCCTGGCCCTGGTGTCTTTGCAACTTGGGTCTCTATAGAACTACTTGGCCCCAGATCATTAGGAAACTATGAATTATTATGGTCTGCCTAGTTCATGGCATCTTAAATGTGCAGATATAAGATACAAGTTCAAGAAAATGTTCTAGATCCTAAAACTTACTAGACCATGAAGATGGATAGCCAAAGATGGTATAGGGTTATGAGTAGAAGAGGAAGAAATGAGCTGACTGGGAGAAATGGAGACAGAAGCTAAAAGTTGCTTGGACACAGGACAGAAAGCCCAACAACTTCCAAGATATATGGGGATTGTGGCCCATGGCACTAGAGGCAAGAGAAAAGTTCTGACCATTAGGAAGGTTCATCTTTCGAGCTTTTTGAGAAGTTGAAGCCAAGATGTCTGTGAGCCTTGCCTGAGATATCACTGGAAAAGTTTACTTCTGAAGCCAAAAGTAAACACCACCTAAATCTTACCAGAAGCTTTTAACAGATCAGTAACCTTGTTCTGCCATCTCCTCTGGGTACCCATAAAAGACAGTGCAACAAGGAATCCAGTTTCAAGGCCTTTGGACACAAAGCTGACACAATGGGCTTCACTAAGATTTATTTGCCCTCTTATATTTAGGGCAAACAAGGACAATGGCAAATGCAGATATACACACCAAGTTTTGGGAGTACGATACACTTCTTAGGAATAAACACCCATGAAGGGCAGATGGTAAAGGTTCAGCCAGCCCACTAGAGCTCTGCAATAAGTACTGAGCATCTGAACTGCCCGGCAATACACCTGCTCTTGCTGCTGGAAATGCCACGCAACATGGTGCTTTCAAAGCCTTGTACAAACCAGCACATCACCTTGCCTGTACTATGTCTCTATCACCTTTCCTCGAGCATCTTAGGAATGGTGATGCTGCAGCACTCATCAGCCATGGGGACCTTGGAGCCAATCTCTCAACCTATACTGAGAAAGTCCCAGGGCAAGTTATGTTGTCTGTGCCAAATTCTATTGAAAGCAGAACTTGAGGCAAGGACTGGGGCATGCGTTTGTTGGGGAGATGATCCCACAAGCATCTGTAGGAGAGTGGGAAGTGAGATATGGAGGTAAACAAGTTACCACTTAATGCACCTGGACATCACTCACTTGACTGACATTGGGAACCTGCCTCAGCTTTGTCTTGCCCAAGAGTGACTTGGTATTTATTAACCGAGTCCATCATTAGTTGGGGCTTGTTAACTCTAAGCACTTCTGGTCTGCCCTGCATATGCCTGAAGCCTTAGGAAGCCCTAGGACCTCTGACTAGCCACTGGCAGTGGTACCAGGTGTTGACATGCACAAACATGTCCTATTCTTGGACAGGAGCTGGATACTGCCGGGTTCTGCTCTCCTGGGGCCAAGCACCTCATTCTGGGAGGCAGAGTAGCCTTGTCAAGGTCACACTCAGCCTTGGTCCCTGAGTGACCACGTAGAGGAGATAGGATATGCCATTTTACCCAAGAACTTGGTTCCACATCCTCAGATGTGGTGACAGATTGCTATTAGAACCTGCTAATGGGGCAGGGGAGGACCTACTGTACGTAGTGACGACCATCACTCAGTCCTCTGTGATGCTGACTTGCTCGTATCTCCTATCATCTCTGGCAATTGTTCAACTTGAATCTTCTGGTTAACTCGACTGAATCTGAGTGGAGCAAGACGCATCATATAGAACAAGGCCTCTGGGTAAACTACCCTCCCCTCCTCCAAAGAGTCTAACATTGTTTTTTGCTTCTGTCACACTGACCAGCCACTGTCTGACACTTTTCCAAAAGTGCCTTAGGTCATCTCAATAAGTTTAGTTGCTGAGTTGGTCCTGGCCCAGGCTGACTGCTGTGTCACTAGAATCATATGGCAGAAGTTGCTGGGGTTGGCGAGTCAAGACCTCAGACCTTGTCCAGCTCAGGGTTCTGTCTATGGAGGCCGTCAGAGGGTGGCCAAGGGCTTTGTCTTGAAGGCAACATCATGCCCCCATTTCTGAGCTGCCCAATTCTGCATCCTGGACTGTGCCAATGACCACCCACCCCCAACTTCTCAGCAGAAGTAAGCAGGCCTCTCTCCATCTGGTCCTTCCATGGAACACACAAGGTGCTAACAAACTTTCAGAGCCTAACTGCTCTGGTCACCTCCAGGTCTGACTATCCAGGAGTAGTCACACTTCTGACTTGCTGTGGTATAGTCTTCCTGCTTCATTCTGGGTAAATCCTGCCTTTTCTTGAGCCCGTATAAAATCATATTGTATCTAATAGAGATATTACCCTCTGTATCTTCCTGTTTCTGTCTTTGGATACCTAGATATATGACTTGAAAGTTGCCAACTCTACTTACTGCTGTGTGGAATTCATACAAGCTGGTCTGAGCCTTCTATGACAGGTGGTTTCAATCAAAATCAGATTCTGCTTGCACTTTTAGCTTTCTATGCAGAATCTAGATGCTTAGATATAATCACTTACACACTGAAATAGTTTGGGAAGAGATTGGCCACCTGAGGCTTGCACGTACCACTGCTTGTCCTCAAGGTGAAAATTCCAGAATGTTTGCTCCCTCAAACTGAAATGAGCAGATGCAGTCACAAAGATGCTCACTATTTCAACTTGTCTATACTTTGCCTTCTACACTGTCCTATTCGGCAGTGTCTCCCCCCAAACCTTTCCCTCATGTGGGATATGGTTGGAAACTGATTGGCATCCCCGACCCTGCTGCTCCTACTGACTTTCCAGCCAAGCTTTGAGGATTGTGCTGCTCAAAACAGGAACCATAGCCAAGCACCTTCCTGAAATTGACTGAATGAAAACCACATTTCAGTTGGCCTGTTGCTTCCTTACTCTTAACAGAGGGTTATTCAGAAGCTGGTTTGTGTGTGGTTTACTTTACATTTAATAAGCACCTGCAGGAAGTGTGGGATGAAGACAAAAGACAGTAGTTGGGAAACCAGGAGCGATTAAAGGAATATCACATCAGTTCATAGGCGGGAGAATGGGTCTCGTGCTTGAGATTCTTCTGGAGAAAGTCTTCTTGCTGTGCTGAAAAACATTTGCCCAACAGATGGCATCTGGAAGTTTTCAGACAGGGCTTAATTACCTTAAGGAATGGTGGGATCTGGATATCACCTGACATCTCCAAGAGCATGGTTTTGTGTGTTAACAGCAGCCCAGGTACTCGGAGCCCTTGGGTCAGGAGTCTAGGAAGGCCGAAGCCTGCTGGCTGCTGCTAAGACCTGTTCTCTCCTCATGGCACAGACTTGTTTCCATGAGGGTAGAGCTGTGTGCTTAAGGGTCTGAGGTTCCCAGCCAGGAAGATGATAGCATGAAAAAGCCCCATATTTGGACTCATTTCAACCAAGGATCTGATAAGATCTCCAGCCTACAGATTCAGGATCGAGCTCCTTGAGAAAGAAATTGAAGGCTGTGGAATGGCGTGAGGGTTGGGGGAGGAAGGCAGGATGACTTGATGTCCAGGGAAAGCTTATAAACCAGGGATGATTGTAACTGGCTAGTTAGTCTATTTCCTAGGGGAGGAGGAAGAATATCTGCTTGGTCTTATTGGCTATTAGAACCCAAATATCATGTACCTAATAATAAAGTGGCATTCTCCAATTTACAATAGGTATCAAAGACTAAAGAATCTCTACTAGTCTATGGTTCACATCATTGATCCAGTTAACTCTGTGTGCTTTAGGTGTGGATTCTGCATTTCTGGGGTTTGATTCTGTTTGTTGGCAATTTTTCTATGTTGAAGACCACCATTTCCTCAGACTTGCCTTCATTCTAACCTCTTTTCAGGTACATCACTTACACATCTATTAGGCCACATAGTTTGCTTATAACTCACTTCCATTTTCATGCACAGTACTTCTGTCTCATTTTTAGATACTTCCTATTGCCCTATCTTTAAGTTGAACATCTGCCTCTATAATATCTAGTTCTGTTAATCTCATCCCTGTAACTGTCACCCTACAAACTAAGACTTCCTGTAAGTCTTTTTAGATGCAGGATCTAGCTCTGTCACCTATGCTGGAGTGCAGTGGCACCATCATAGCTCACTGTAGCCTCAAACTCCTGGGTTCAGGTGATCCTTCTGTTTCAGCCTCATGAATAGTGAGGATTACAGATGCACACCTGCCTGGCTACTTTCACTATTTTAGAGATGGGTTCTTGCTATGTTGCACAGGCTGGCCTTGAACTCCTGGCCTCAAGCAATCCTATCACCTCGGCCTTCCAAAGTATTGGGATTACAGGCGTTGAGCCACCCTGCCTGGCCCTCTCTAAAACTTATGGATCTTTGTACATCATACATGTCTTAACAACTTGAACATATGGACACTGTGATAATTGAACACATATAACCATTGGTCATTCCAAAGACTTGAGACTGTGAAACCAAGAGCTCGTAACACTATGACCAAAGATTGGAGTTCTCCATAGGTTGCCATAATCACTCAAGGGTACTAGTTTTCCTGAGGAACTGTTAGACTTAAGACACTTACAACATGACTTGTAACTGGGGAAAATGTCTCAAGTTTGAAAAACTTTCACGCATAGTATACCAGTATAACTAATAACATAAGTGTTCTCTGCATCTGTTCACATTCTACTTTCTTCCTTTACCTTGAGGACTAGTTCTCAGTGCATTCTTCTGGTTTGAATGTTGGATGGCTCCAGCTTCAGACAGGGCGACTGCATTGTCAGGTGCCAGTGGAAGGAAGACTCTACCCTTGGAGTCCAATACTGTCGCCTGATTCAACTGTCCAGTCAGCCTGGGAGGAATGGTCATAAATGAGTCCTGTTTTGGAGGCAAAACACAGTATCTTACATTTCTTTCTATGGACTCAGCATAGTGCCATATATAACTGTCTCTAATCAGGGCTGGGTGAGTGATCTGGTTTTTCTTCTACTTGCTCATGAGTCTTCCAGGTGTTGGAAGTTGCACATGGCTTATGTGTCACGGCCAGATTTTTTATCCCCCTCAAAGTGGATAAAATGAGAATCAGGACAAGGGCTTCTCATTTAAGAACACAATGCCTTATCTCTGAACTTTATGGATTATGTTAAACACTAACAAAATGTCTTACTGAAGTTTCAGAGTGAGACTGTACTTCTACCTCCACAGCATTAGAGAATAGGGTTCTTGGTGTGTATTTCAGTCCAAAAACAGTACACAATTTCCTAATACTAGAAGACTCTAGGTGATCTTTAGGACCCTATGTAACCGTAACCTGTGAAATGGCCTTCCTATCACATGAACTCAGGCTGTGCTGAGCCTTTCAGCAGCATGTTCTAGATTGTTACTGATGGAGCAAGAAGTTCTGAGGGACCAGGTAGTATTACTAAATAAATTCCATATCCCACTTCCATTAATAGGAAACTCTCAACTAATCCTTGTCCTTAAGGCTGACTTTGCTCATTAGGACAAATTAGGATGGAAAGCAATGAGGATGGGGATAGAGAAAGCACTAAACTGAATGAGGATAGTACTTAGTCTTGTTGTCTCTAAAGACATGGACAGAAGCCTGACTCAGAATGCTTTAAAAAAAAAAAAGTGTCCGACCATTTGGGATGTTTGAGATGGTACAGTCTATTCTCCTGGTCTCTCTCAGCTTGGTCACCTGAGCTGATAGTAAGTAACCCAATAGGGAACTCCTGGGTATATAGGGTCTAGATTCAGAAATCCAAATTCCTGTAATGACTACCCCTGGCCAAGGCTACAGTTGGCAAACCTCACTGTAGCAAGTGGTGTTTCTTACTCTTGCAGGTACAGGATTGGCAAGTGATATGATAGTTATAAAAATGTGTGCAAAAAGGTTAAAACCGATTTTCTATCTGGCCTAAGAAATTAACATACATCTCCAATACCTAAGAAATCAAACACCCCAATGCCTTATATGGCAGTGTAGACAACGAAAAGCTTCAGCCCAGTGTCTCTGCTCTTTGATTCAAGAGGGTTAGATCCTGGGTTCCTTTCCACTTGCACCCTTAGGATGAGTCTAGGTCTTCAGCATTCTCTGGTTTGGCATGAAACAGGTTTTGTGAATGGGAGCCCCTCTGGATTACCAGGCTTTTGAGGCAAGACCAGGGCATCA
>CAUYMX010039973.1:0-12645 GCA_963573855.1 Lepilemur septentrionalis | reverse complement strand
TGTATCATCTGTGATTTCCTTCCTCAGTATTTCATGGTTCTCTTTGCGGAGAACTATGTATATTCCTAGGTATTTTATTTTCTTTGTAGCAATTGTGAATGTTATTGAGTCTTTGATTTGACTCTCAGCTTGACTGTTATTTGTATGTAGCAATGCTACTGATTTGTGTACATTGATACAATTGAATTATATTACTGGTAGAGTGTTAACAAATGCTTCAGTATTTTCCCCCCGTGATACTCAGAAGGGTTGGATTTTTCCCACAACACATGCATTTTCCCTGTTTCACAGGACCACACACATTCTGACTGGATCCTAGCCATAAGGCATGCATGCCCATCCTCACACAAAACCAGACTGAAACTTCCTTCTACCGTTAACACCAGGTGGCCTTTCTCTTCCCAGGCCATACATCTCTGTGACTTTAGCTCTCTCCACGTATGAACACCATCTCCTGGTGGTGGGATGATTGAGGAGCAGAGAAATGGAAATAGACTAGATAGGACCTCATTTTGCAAATTATAAGGAAATCTGGATTCGCTCCTATACTCCAAACTCTAACACGATATAAACTGGATTATCCTGCTGGATTTTTATATCACTTCCCAGGGCCTCATATCTCACACTTCCCAGTTTCATTTCTGATGTTAAAGCTTATGGGTTTGCACTGATAACACTGTCAGGGAGCTGTCTGCTGGGTTTATACGGAGGCTCATTCTGGAAAAGCACATACCAGAATGAAACTTGCCCCTTAGCACAGTTCCAACAGACTTTCCAGGAAAAACCTCTTTTCTAACCCAGAAAAAGCCCATCTTCTCATCTATTCTTTCTTTCATTGAGCTCCACCTAATGGCAATCACATGCTTTTTGCCAGCGAGGGAAATTCATGGCTTCTAAGTAAAGGGTAAACTCTCCCAAAGGTGTTAAGGGAGCTGAGTTTGGGCTTTCTCAGCAACAGCAGTAAGCCTTGGGGTTTATCATTTGCTGCATCAGGATTTCACCGATTGATTTGATTTCAGTCCTGGGCGCAGAGAAAGTCAATGAAAGAGAAAGCATATGCTATTACTTAATCATATCACAAAGCAACATACCCCTGACACACAGCTCCAAGCCACAATTGGCAGGGGCTGGAGCCATCCAGCTGTTGTAAATGCCAAGGCAGATAAGGAAACAGCAGGCTTGAGACCGAAGACGGCAGGAGGCCTCTATAGCAGCACTGCGCTGCACTGCTTTCTAATACTGAGACAACGTAGACCCGTGCTGAAAATGCACACAGTGGTGGGCATGCATTGCAAGATGGAAACAGCAGGAGCAAAGACACAAAGCCTCATGGGTCACTATAGTGCTCCCAGGAGTGGAGAGACCCGCAGTAAATGTTCCAAGCTGTCATTCATAGCTGCTGGACGCACGCTCTGCTGAGTCACTGGCCTTGGCAAGATATGTTGGCCAGGACCTGGCAGGCAGGTGATAAACGGAGAAAAACACTACTCTTCAAACTTTGCTGCTCTTGAAACTGAGTCCCTTTTATAAGACTCACTTTTTATTTTAGTCCATCTCTTCTTTGCTATTTCTTACATTTGAGCCATTCAGACAATAGAGTACATATATTTACTTACAAATGTCTTCAATAACTACAAATGTATCAGTCTCCAGGGAGAAGGAGGCTCTTTCTTCCCTCCCACTTTCTCATTTCTCCAAACACACAGGCACATACGTACACACACACAAACACACACTTACAACCACCTGGGGAGAATTTATGGTTTCTCCCCATAAATACTGGTTTAGAAAAGTGAAAGAATTCAGTGCCGGAAATGAGATACTACAGAAAAAACAGGCAGGACCCCATCCCAGGCACCCTGCTCCCATGCCTGTGACTGTCCCATCTGCTTGCTGTACACAGCACCGTCCTTGTCCTCGGTGCGACCCAGGCTGGGTTGGAGGTGGGCTCCTCCAGGAAGCTTGGCCAGCTCTCACCTTGTGCCTTTCACCAACTTGCTTAATTGGAAAGATTTTCTATCCTGTGAGTGAGCCAATAAATATTTCCGCCGAAAGGCTGTGAAAGGTGGGAATGATGCATCCGGAAGTAGCTGTTTGCGTTCCAGAACACCCATCCAGCCAGCTGGAGGTCCCTTTATTGTGTCTTTGTTATTGAGATGAGGTTGCTCCTTAGAGAAGATTCTGGCTTCTCAAAGGCGATGTATTTCAAGTGTCTTACAATATTTCCCTGTGGCCAGTAGGAATGATGTTGCTTTTCCAGTCAAGGTGAATGGTGATCTCAAGATGATCCAGGGGCTGGGATGACTCTAAAAGAGAGGCCAAAAATACGGCAAGGTATCCCCACTTCTATTCATCAGAATCACCTTCCCTGTGCCCCAAACCAAATACTTCTTCAATATCTCCTCTGTTAACTATTTCATCTTCTGGCCATAATTTGTTTGCTCATAAGGAAATCCTTGTCCCACTCTGCCTTCTCCTAAAGGGCAGTAGAATGGCATTGTCTGTAAGGAAATCAGGATGGAGAGAGAGAGGGAAAAAGTCTTTCTTGCCCTCCTATAATGATCGTGTTGTGGAACAATCTGGAAGTGCCAGATTGTCGCCCAGGAGGAGTTTCATAGTGTCATGGGAATCAATCCTTCACGTACAACTTCACTTCTTCACTGTTCCGTGGAACACAAGCTCCAAGAGGATTCGCTAGCAAGCAAGCTCCCTTGTAACAGACACCCACGCTGCCTCGAGGCCTAATGGTAAGACTGTGGGCCTGTAATCCTCTTCCTTCCCCGAAACAGGGGAAGGTGTATTTCCTCAATTCTTCTCATTCATCCACCCACTAAGATTTCAGATTGGTCTAGAAATAAAAGGCTCAGGATGTGAGACGCCAGCATTTAAGCCCCGCCATTCCTCTGACAGATAACTGCCACACTTCAGCAGTACGTGGGCTGCCTATTCTATATTGTCACAGAGTCATTCAGCTGCCACCAACAGAGAACTGTTCCAAGACTGGCTTAAATTCATGAGGGTTATTTCCCAGAAACTTTCAGTTTGTATTTTATTGTCCACGACAGCGTCACTCTGCGGCAGTATCACCCTGTCACCCCCAAACTCAGAGTGAGTTTAGGAAGTTGAAAGTTTTAGTAGGACACGTTGTTACCTGGAACAAATCATAAGGAAGTTGGGGGAAGGTGATTGAATGTTGGGTAGGGAAATAGTAGTGACTACGACAATTCCAGCATTTATTGTGCTTGGCAAATAGTAAATCACACGTATTTGTTGAATGAGGCCCTAAAATGTTAAGTCAGAGCATGATCGAAGTAGTAGCACTTATCCTAAAATGATAAGCCCTTTTCCGGTGTGACTTGTGCCTGTGACTAAGCAAGTACACCCGAGAAAATGTCATGGTCATGAAGATGAGCATGCAAGGCAAAGACTTGATTTGATTTTTTTTCATTCTTGCCTCACTCTATGAAACAGAGAAAAGAGAAAACTCATAATAAGGTCTTTAACGTGATTCTGGTCATTCTCGTAACAGTGTTATAGTTCCCAGAGTTGCAAAGACAGTGACGTCAGCTCTTTCCTCAATAATTTATGATTTCCAAGGACAATGGTCCTCATCATGTTCTAGATTTGAGATTGTGTCTATAACTTCAGAGGAAATCACACCACAAAAGGTACATCACTCATTATCATGGTCTTGGCATGCCCTTTATTATTTAGCACTTTAATTACAGGTAAGTTTCCATGTAATAGACGTGTCCAATAGCATCTTTGATGTCAATGGTACTTTGATGATTCAGTTCAACAAGGATTATGATGCATCGACTCTATTCCAGGAACTGTGATAGGCCCTGAGAATACAGAGAGAAATTATGCCCTGCTCCTCCCTCATATAATTTAGTGGCCAGAGACACTTCTGGTATGGTGAGTGCTATTATAGATGGGCAAGCATGACGCTATGGGATTCTTACAGGACTAAATCCATTTGGAGAAGCATTCTCAAAGGTTGTTAGAGAGATCTTACTTGGGCCTTGGTGTAGAGTAGGACTTTATTAAGTAGAAGGATGTGGTTGAAATTTTTATTTTTTTAGTTTGATTCATATTAAAATCATGACATTAGCATTAGGCAAGGAATAAATTCAGCCAAGCGTGAAAAAAGTCAGTGTTTTGGTGAGTAAAAGTTTTAATTTGAATTAAACTCATACCTTTGGAGAAGGTTATTAAACCTATCTAAATTCTAGCCATTAGACACATCAATGCCACAGTCCTGAGGGATGTGAAAAAGACTCATAGGAATTTTGCAGACTGATAGAACTTTCCAAAGGCTAAAGATAAAAACTCTTATCCCCTGACTGTCTTCTTCCATTGGTAGAGAAAGTTGGGAGTCACAGGCAACCTTCCCCTAACTTTGTAATTGTGGGTTGGGACTTGCCATTTGGCTTCTTGGAGGACAAAGCATTCCCCAAACTAAGGACTGTCAGATGATAGCCCTACCTACATGATTTCAAAATATTTAAAAGGCCACTTAAAAACTAAGTCGATGATCTAACTGTTTTCTGTAGTAAAGCAAAATTTGACCCGGGTGTTTATAGAATTCCAATTTGGAAATCTGGAAAGGAGGTAAAAAACATTTAAGAAAAATCTTCAGATGGAAGCTTTGCCCCTGCTAGGAGGGAACAGCTGCTCCCCCGACAGCCAGAGAAGCAATTCGTGACCCCTGCGACCTCCACTCTAATCCCTGTTCCCCCGGAATGACTCGAGGAGCAGAGAGAATCTAATCAGAAGTCACATGGAGGTTGAGTTGACAGGAGACCAAATATCCAAAACTGTAGTCCATCAAGGCACGTGACGTGGTTGTAGATGACTGACCCAATTGGAGCTCAGAGCGATGGCACCGTCGAGATGCCTTGGCACTCTGCGCACGACAGCCAGATACTTTACTCCCTCCTGGATACTCCATGCGGCTGTTTGTTTTTTAAACCTCCGTTAGCTTCGATGTCTCAAGTTTTTTTGTGTGTTTCAAAGCTCTGGCGTGTGTTCCACATGGAGGCGTTGGAATTTAGCATGTCTTCGTGTTGCGAGGGTGTGGCTTACTATGTTTTGTAGCCTATTTGCTGTGCTGTTACTTCGTTTCAGTCGATTTGCAACTGAGCATGGCAAGATTGCCTATTTTGTTTTGTTTTGTTCTTTCTCTGAAGCTGCTTCTGGCTTTTGCACAGGAATTTACACACAAGCTAGGCTGATGGTTGGTTGGTTGGTTCCCTAGTGAGAGCAGCTCACACTCTCCTCTGGGAATGCAGGAAATGTCGCTACGGAGTTGCAACCTCAGTCTCTCTCAGTTAGTCATTTTCACCTCAATTGTGCCCAGCTGTCATCAGACAGTTAAGAAAAAAGGACTTGACAATATAATGGGCATTGAAGTTGCAGCCTTGACTTTTTAACTGGGATCATTGAAATGTCCTACCCTTCCTTGATTGGGTGTGTTATCAAAAGCTAATCTATCACAGGTGGGATAGATTCGGGCCAACAGCCTCCCTGGTCCTCTCTAGCAGTTCCCTGGATGACATGTAACCTGGCCCCCGATCGCATGGCTGCTAGAGAGCTGGAGCTCCTTAGCACCTGAGGATTCCTGACGGTATCCAGGGGCCAGGGAATAGGTGGAGGAACTGAGAGTGACAGATGGGGAAGCTGGCATCCTTCTCAACGACAGCCACTTCTTCTAAGAGGCTTGGCCGGCTCCGGGAGTGTTCTGTGTTTCTCATGGGATATGTACACAGCTTTCTGAAACATTGCTTTTTGTGTTTGTGAATTGACTTATTTAGAAACAGAGTCGCACTCTGTTGCCCAGGCTAGAGTGCCGGGGTGTCAGCCTCACTCACAGCAACCTCAAACTCCTGGACTAAGTTATTAAGCTGGTTCTTGATTGGATTATTAACTATCATTAAACTGGTTCTTGATTGGATCTGTCTCATACTAATTATTAAACTGGTTCTTGATTGGATCTGTCTCATACTAATTTTGATACATGATGTTTATCATATGAATATATATTTCCATAAATATTTACAATGAAAATAACTGTCAGAATTAATCAGACCCAATTAGGAAATCATCCTGATTTTCCGTTTCTTTGTAAATATGGTCAGTGAAATAAATAATGTGAGCAAGGAAGCTAAATAAGTATAGATTATTCAGGTTTATATGTGTGTCTGTGGAAAGAAGATATATATTGTACAAACTCCAATTAAGTGTGATTGATTCAAAGGAGTATGAAATCAGTCTCATAGGAGAGATGAAGACAAGGAGTTTTGTGCTTTCAGAGCACACTGGAGAGCTTCCAGGCAGGGGAAACTGGTGAAGCTTTAGGAGGTAGATGGAAAAACAAACAACATGAGCGTGGGAGAGTGAACAAGAGACACGCAGGTAAACAGACATGGATCATATTTAAGGAACAGCAGTGTGGCCAGTACTGTAGGGTCAGAAGTGTTCAAGAACAGGGATTGTGGTTACCTAAGGGATGGTGTCCTGGGGCTCTTTGAAATCTAGATAAAAACTGCAACTTTAGGTAATGGGGAGACAAGGGACTTTTGAGCTGAGAAGGCAAGCCCTTCTCTCAGCTGGAAGCCTGGAGAAAGTTATTTAGCCTCTCTGGGGTTCATTTGCCTTTTTGTAACATGGAGATAATAATACCTTCCAAAGAAACAAAGTACTTGGCATAGTGCCTGGTCTCTAGGTGTTCGAAGAAATGTAATTGCAAAGTTAATGATCACGACAACAATAATGGAAACAGAAGGTGTTGCCAGGCGCCAAGTTCCAAGTTCCCAAATCATTCTCTGGGACTGAATTCTTGGCTGGCAGCAATACCAAACTCAGAAGACCCTCACCGCCCTGTGGCCACCATGAGGAGTTACCTGCCTCCCCAGCTGTGTACCTCTGGCTGGCCCCAGACACCTAGGAAACAGAGCTCTACCGGAGCCTCCCCTGAGCCTGAAGGCGAACCCAGCTTGAGCAGATCCTATATGGTGGGTCCGGTTCCCCTGACACGCCTCCATTCAGAAGTGCTCCTCTGGGGTGACAAGGGACTCCCTCCTCCCCACACCCTGCACAGCACAACCCTAAGGATTTCCTATTCCAGAAAGTCACTGCAGCAGATTCCTCTGCTCCAACTCTGGAGGTCTGGGAAAAGCAGCTCGTTGTACTCTTTTCTCTTTAAACTCCCCATGTATGGATAAAATACATCTGAACTGTGTCATAGCTATGGCGTCTTTTCTGTGGATATTCACCTTTTGTGAAAAGGTGAATTCATTGACTTTTCACTTATTTATTCATGGATGAAACAAACAAGTATTGAGTGCCCAGTGTGTACCAGGCACTGGGTTAGGTAGGCACTAAAAATACAGACAGTCCAGGCGCGGTGGCTCACGCCTGTAATCCTAGAACTCTGGGAGGCCGAGGCGGGCGGATCGCTCAAGGTCAGGAGTTCGAAACCAGCCTGAGCAAGAGTGAGACCCCGTCTCTACTAATAATAGAAAGAAATTAATTAGCCAACTAAAAATATATAGGAAAAAAATTAGCCGGGCATGGTGGCGCATGCCTGTAGTCCCAGCTACTCAGGAGGCTGAGGCAGGAGGATTGCCTGAGCCCAGGAGTTTGAGGTTGCTGTGAGCTAGGCTGATGCCACGGCATTCTAGCCCGGGCAACACAGTGAGACTCTGTCTCAAAAGAAAAAAAAATACAGACAGACCAGCCTGCACACTAAGCATTATATAAGTGACAGTGATGTGTATATATTTGTGGATATATACGCACATACACACACACTCTCTCTCAAAGGACATTTAATGTGGAAAGTCAAAGTCAACTTATAAATGTGCTTGTGTCTTTCCAGGTGGACTTAGGTGGCACTGCCAAGGCCATCTGCTCTAGAGCAGAAGGACAACTTTAACAGGCAAAAGCAGCTGCCAGCGTAGGCTCAGTGTACCCTTTTAGCTCCCTCCAGGATGACCTGGTATGACCACCCTTTCTAGGTAAAGAGGATTCTATCTCCGTTTGACAATCAATCTTCAACCTGAAAAAAGAGAGGTCACGTCAAACCTGGCTGACTTCAAGTCACAAGAGGGTGGAATGTTTATGACTTAGTACTACCAAGCAGAGGCCAGCGTGCTGTTCACTCAGCCGGGTGAATCTGGGTTAGTCTGGTTTGGGATCTGATTGTTTGTTATCAGTGTTTCAGTACCGCAGACGTAGGGAAGGACAATATTTCTCAGATACTAACCTATGTTACTGTTGCCCTGATATTTTAAGATGTAGTAAAATGTGATGGCTAATCCATAGGAAGAGGGTACAGGCAGGGGTGAAGGTAGAGGTCGGCTGGGGAAGAAAGGAGAAATGAAATTTACTGAGATCAAGGTTTTCCACACTTGCACAATGAAGATTTGAAATAAAAATCAATTCTACTAAAAGAAAAAAAAATTTTACATCTCTCATTACATGAGAGTTGTAATTGCCTCAGATAGTCTTTGGGGATTTGGTCTGAAATAAATAGCAGGCAACTTTGGCAAACTGCTTAATAATGATAGCAAGTACAATGTTATTGTAAGAACTACCTGTAAAATGCCTGAGTAAAGAGAAAACAGACTCATTTATAATATTTGCACCTGTTTCCTATTCTCTCTTTATGTAAAAAGAACAGAATTGGGCCGGGTGTGGTAGCTAACGCCTGTAATCCTAGCACTCTTTTGGGAGGCTGAGGCGGGAGGATTGCTCAAGGTCAGGAGTTCAAAACCAGCCTGAGCAAGAGCGAGACCCTGTCTCTACTAAAAATAGAAAGGAATTAATTGGACAACTAAAAATATACAGAAAAAATTAGCCGGGCATGGTGGCGCATGCCTGTAGTCCCAGCTACTCAGGAGGCTGAGGCAGGAGGATGGCTTGAGCCCAGGAGTTTGAGGTTGCTGTGAGCTAGGCTGAAGCCACGACACTCACTCTAGCCCGGGCAACAGAGTGAGACTCTGTCTTGAAAACAAACAAAAAAAAAGAACATGATCGAAGTTATCTATGTATAAAATTTAGTCTACTGTGTTTTGAAAACATTGCATACAAATATTTTAATAAAATATTAACATTTTAATGTCATGTTTATTAACATGGAAAAATAGTTCTGATATAGGGTTCAATTAGAAAAGCAGACTATAGAATAATCTGTATGGGTTAAATTTATGTTAAATTAATTACTAACAGTAATATTTTAATAATTTAATGGCATTAAAATTTACATATGTTTTGAAATTATCTGTTTGATTGTAAAGTTAACTTTTGTTCATTGCAGAAAATTTAGAAAATAAAGTTAAAAAAAGAAAGTTATAAAAAGATAATTCTAACTAGAGATAATCATATTTAGTTTGCCCTGAACTATGGACAAATGTTTTCCCTCTAAAAACTTCCTTTTTTTTAATCTTTAAAATTAGATATTTTAAAGGGATAATAATAGTATCTTCCTTATAGGACTATTATTTTCATGTAAATATAAAAATGTTTCTTACAGTGTTTTACATATCATAAGCACATATTTATAATTTTATACCAATTTTAAACAAAGCAATATCACCTATACAGATTATCCGATAATCTGCTTTTTTTTTAACTGAACAATATATCGGGACCATTAACCATATTAATCAACATAAATTTGCAAGATAATTTGAATAACTAGTTAGTGTTTCTTTCTTTAACTATGCCGTACTTATGAGACATGTAGACTGTAAACATAATTTTTAATTGCTGTATAATATTCCATCATAAGTACATACTCTAATTTATTTAACATCTTATGTTATCTTTTATGATCCAGCTGCTTGGGGAAAATGAGGCTGTGTTAATAGTAATAAAACGTATTCCTCTGACTCTTTTCCAGCTTTCTTTTGTGAGACTGCAAAGACCCCTCTCATTCCCAGGAATTTCGAAGAGATTCATCTATTCATTCAATCCACGAATATTGAGCACAGACCACGTACCAGACAGTGTATATAATGTAATAATAAGAAAAACTAGACACAGCTGCTGCTCTCTTGGCATTTCAAATCTTAAAGGGGAAACCAGACTTTAATCAAATGACCGCTCAGGTGATTGATCGCAGACCGTGTGTCGAGTACTGTTAACACAAGGCAGAGTGCCACCGGAAAGGGCTTACCCTAGACTGCGGTTGGGAGGCCTCCGAGGAAGTGCATGCCTGAGCTGAGACTGAAGTGTGGAGAAGGCCCCTGGGCCTGGGGAAGGTTCAGGAGAAAGAGAGCAGCGTCTGGCAGGAGGAACAGGCAGAGCAGAAGCTCTGTGGCAGGAGGGAGCGAGGTACACTCGAAGAACTGGGAATGGGCTGTGGGTGATCCCGTGTGAGGACAGCTTGTGCAAAGCCAAGCTGGCAGTGTACACTCATGTGCTTGGAAATGTGGGCTTTTGTTATTCAGGTATGGTGGGGCCAACAGATCAGGAGATACTTGTCATTTGTGAGTGTAACAAATTTAGTTATTCTCCAGAGTCAGTCAGGAGGCAGAGGGGTTGAAAGAAAGAGATTTTATTGTCATGTTCATGGGAGGGAACAGAAGAGGCAGGGTCTGTAGCTGTGGGATTGGCTAGTTGCAATAATTTCAGCTGGCTGTAGAGCACAAGGGCTGTCACTGGTTTTCTGGTACCTGGCCCTGGAGTGATTAGGGAAAAAGTATAATGGCCCTTAGTGTGAAAGCCCAATAGAGGAATCGGTTATAACATTTGCATATAAAAGACACACTCACAGGTGAGCTGTTTGCAATCTCTAGGAATCAGCGGGCTCTAAGAGGGAAAGTTCCTCCAGGATCAGCACCAAGATGTCAAAGCAGTAAAATATACAGAATAAGAAGACACTCATCAGTGTGTTTGAGGACCATAAAGTGGACCAGTGTGGCTACAGTGCAGTTAGCAAGAGGGAGAGAGGAGAGATAAGGAAAGATGATATTTCTCAATGACTCTGGGAGACTTCAGTAAAAACAGACCTTTCTGAATTCCATAGTCTCTTTCTCCATTGGGCACAAACATACAGCTGACTAAGGTCAAATCTGGGTAGGAGAAACATCTGCACCCAGATGTGTCCCAACACTGAAGTGCTGATACTGGGCTAAGCCCGTGTGCTGAATCTCTTTCTGGGGGATATATTTTTTTTTTATATGTTTTCTTACATTCTTTGGTTCAATAAGTCCAAGAGCACTGGTTTTCAGCTGGGAGCAGTTTTGCTACCCAAGGGCCATTTGGCAATATCTGGAGCCTTTTTTTTTGCTGTCACAACTTGGTAGAGTTTGCTAGTGGCGTCTAGAGGGCAGAGGACAGCGATACTGCTAAACACACTGCAATGCATGGGAAGGTCCCTGACAGCAAAGCATTATCTATTCCAAAATGTCAGTAGCACTGAGGTTGAGAAATATGCTCTAAATATCCACGTCCTGGAAGTTAATGGGCCCAGGATTCAAGCACTGACCTTTCACAAAATAGTTTTCCACAGCGATGTTGCAGTGGAAATATCATATATATTATTTTTATGAACCTTTTCTTTTAGCCTCAAAAAATATCTTATTTTTCTTCTCCCTGCTTCTTCTCTCCATTTCTATTTTTGGGAAAAGAGACCCAGGAGCTTATGTGGAAAGGGTTACTTAATCTCCTATCTCATAGCACAGTTGCAAAGCCCTTTCAAGTACACTCTTTGTTTTGTTCATTTTTTGAGTCTACCAGTTACCTTCTGAGATCAAATCAACTCAGAAAGTCTTTAGTGACTTCCTACCATGTGCTCAGCATGTGTTCAGCCTCTGGAACACATGCACAGTGCCTGACATAGTGCACGTAGGGTCTGACCCATGAGTACATACACAGTCCTGTTTACTTCTCCCAGTAGCTCTGTAATGAAGGAATTAATATACCTCTTCTTACACCTGAGTAAATAGAGGCTTGGAGGGTTCATTCATGCCCAGGTCACAGGGCTACATGCAGTGGATTTTAACTCAGATGCATGGTCTGACTCCAAAGCCAATGCTCTTCTCCTGGGACTCCCTCACTCCCTCTCAGTTGATGGAAGCTAGTAAGCATGACTCTTCTTAGCCCATTAAGAACTGTGCTCCAGTTGGCTGTTTCCATTTGAGAGACTCCATTAAACTCACTCTCAGCTTCCCCCCAAATCAGCAAGCACAGTTCTGGATGAAGGGAGAAATTTTTTTTTTTTTTTTGTGAGACAGTGTCTCACTCTGTTGCCCGGGCTGTAGAGTGCCATGGCATCAGCCTAGCTCACAGCAACCTCAAACTCCGGGCTCAAGCAATCCTTCTGCCTCAGCCTCCCAAGCAGCTGGGACTACAGGCATGCCCAGCTAATTTTTTCTATATATTTTTAGTTGTCCAGCTAATTCCTTTCTACTTTTTAGTAGAGACGGGGTCTCGCTCTTGGTCAAGCTGGTGGCGGACTCCTGACCTTCAGTGATCCTCTCGCCTCGGCCTCCTAGAGTGCAAGGATTACAGGCATGAGCCAGTTTGCCTGGCCTGGATGGGACCTTTTTTGTATGCCATGTCTCCTTTGTAACCCAATTTGATAGTGTTGATCAGAGAAATAGCACATTTTTGCATATGATAACAAAGATTTTA
>CAUYMX010039972.1:0-15850 GCA_963573855.1 Lepilemur septentrionalis | reverse complement strand
GTATACTGACATATATTACTCAATACTGTGGTGTTGCTAAAATCACTGAATGTATTGTGTATGAATTTGATTAGCTTCAGTGTGTTAATACCACTTACCTGGATCTCTAAAAAAATGAATCTAGTTCTCAGTTGGTAATCTGGGGTTAATTAGTGTATTATTAGAGCAATAGTTCTAAATTTTGGAAATCTGATACCTCTTAAGACCGTAAGGGATGTTTTAGATGCTCTCTTTAGAAAAAGGCATAAAAACAAATGTACATACATTTTCATAAAATTGCTAGGATCCTTCCCCAGCAGGACAGTTGACCACAAGTTAAAAACACAATTTTAGAAGAATTTGAAACCTTAAATTGCTGTTATTCTGTACACATCAAATTCCACTGGAGCTAGGAATGTAAATCTTTAGCAAAAAGAATACCTCATGATCATATATTTCCCATTTATATGTGTGAAAGCAATAATTAGTTTGAAGTTGACTATAATGACTTGAGGAAGAAAATAGCAAAAGTAGAAAATATATAATTCTTTAGGTTTTGTGGTCTCTTGTCTTACTATGGAATACTTGCATCTGGGTATGATGCTTGACCATGTCCACCCTGTGATAGCTGATCGGCAGAGTAGAAATGACATCTTTCCAAACACCTATTTTATATAAACAGAAAGCAAAACCACTTAATTACTGAGTTATTTTACATAATTGAAAATGATTTACAATTTCTTTTTGACAGTTGGAAATGGAAAGATCATCAAATTTACCTACTCTGCTCTCCCCGTTAAGTTTATTTTTTCTAATAGGCCCATGGTATATATCACAGTTTTTGTCTGTTTAATGAATATACAAATCATGCTATGGTCTATGACCTGGAGAAGTGTACTGAGAATGTGCTGCATTTTTTAAACCTGTGATATGGGCACAAAGAGATTGAGAATATCTTTTATGAGCAATATAATTAATAAAGTCTACCCTGATCTTAATGGGAAGTTGTTAATGTCATCATTTACTTGAAAAAGGCAAAGTCACATTTGGAACATCACATCTAATAATTTGGATATGTTTAGCCTATTTGATTGTCACATAGGTTCTTTTTTCCTGAAAAAGAAAAAAAACTATTAAGTGAAGTTAAGATTAATGGTAGAGTTTTTGGGTAAACCTTCACTTTGAAAACAAATCTGGTCTGACCTCCATGTTGAAGACGGTTGAAGAGGAAAAGATTTATGGGTGTTGAGAATAATTTTTCTAAGAAAAGCACCCAAAGGCACAAATATGTTTATCTTCCATGCTTTAATCCTGGTGAACATCAGAAATCACAGAGAAGAACATAGCAGATCTGTTTGGATGACAGCGATGGCTACAGATATGCTTTCTTTATTTGACCACCCCCACACTATGACTCAAGATAAGAATTCTAACAAAGTCTATAGAAAAAAATTCCAATCTGCTTATTGGTGCCCACTTTTTGACAGTTTGATATACATTTTAAATAGGCAAGCATGTGGTAGCAGAAGGTAAAATCATTTCAGATCATTAAAATATTAATTACTTGAAAATTACTTTGAGTGAATCTAGATTAGTGGTGAAGCCATATGCACAGGAAATGATTAAGCTGGTTTATAGCTTAGGTTGGAGGGAAAAAAAAAAAACATTAAAGCAATGCTGCAATCTAATGATATCATTCCATCCAGAATTGATAATGTATTTGTATGATACATTGAAACAGATCTTAGAACACAGGAAGCTATGTAATTTACCTTCAGTTTTCATAAATACGAACCTAGGTAGTCTTTCAGTCCATTCAGATACTGGTGTTTATCTATTGTGTTCACTGCGATGCTGTCCAAGAAGATTCCCCATTTTAGGAGCCTCTTAAAAAAGCTGCAAGGGTTGCAGTGTCCTTGTAATGATGAAGGATTTATTTGCAATGTTAAACCTCTACATGGAAAAAATTTTAGAAATTCTTTATACTGACGAAGTACGGCTAGTGCTTGGCAACATATCTAGTTTTATTGTGTTCTCTATTGCTATGCATTAGCATTAAAAACACAGCCAAAATATGTGAAAGAAATGTCGACTGTCATGAGATTTATCAAATCCATCAGCACAAGGGATTTAAATCACTGCCTCTTTAAATAGTACTGTCAAAAATCGATACACAACATGAAGTTCTCTCCTACTACCAATAAGTTTACTTTCATTCTCAAGATTAAGTATTAAAGAGCAAGATTAAACTGAGGACAGAATTTTCACATTTTTGAAGCCCTGTATTAAAATACTTTCAAATAGAGAATTTGGGCAAATATTTTTATTCATTTGAAAAAGATGAATCTTTTGATCAAAGCCTTGCAGTCATTCTAATGTATATTGCTGAAAAACTAGGAAGCCTTTGGCCAAGCTGTCAGGGCGAAAGAGGATATCGGAGGTGGGCACTTTGAATACGTTCTTAAATATTCCAATGCTGGGGTAGTGTTTTCTTCAGTGAGACTCCATAATTAAAAAGCTTTCCAATTTCCAAACATATAAGAATACTCAGACACCAAAAAATAAAAAATAAAAAAATAAAAAAAATAAAAAATCTCTTTAATCTTACTTCCATTAAGAAGTTAACCTAAAAATAAAGATTTTTAAATTCAAACCTGTATTATTAGTCTGCTTGGGCTACCATAACAGAACACCACAGACTAGGTGGCTTAAACAACTAGATTAATTTTCTTACAGTTCTTGAAGGCCAAGATCAACGTGCCAGCAGGTTTGATTTCTCCAGTGGCCTCTCTTCTTGGCTTGCACCTTTTTGCTCTGTCCACACATGGCCTTTTTCTGTGTGCATGCACTCTTGGTGTCTCTATTATAAAAGGGCACCAGTCCTAGTGTCTTACCCCTTTGAACTCATTTAATCTTAATTATCTTCTTAAAGGTCCTTTCTCCAATTGCAGTCACATTAAGAGCTAAATTTCAACCTGTGAATTTTGGGGGGACACAATGCAGTCCATAACACTATTCTACTTAAAAAAACAGTCAATGAGAGATGCATTTTCAAAGAAGATCTCATTGATATGAGAGGAAAAAAAGTAAGTGACACAACTTTAATTTATTTTTAAAAGCCTTCAGAATTCCAGTATTCCTTGGCATGAGCTCATACCTATGTGTCAGTGGGAACTCTGGTCCTTTGTGCTATTCTCTATCTGTGTGTGTCAGGATTTTAAGCACATGTTGCAATAAAACAAGTGAAAAATTACTGGATGTTAAAATAAAATGTGATTTCCAGGTGAAAGAACATTCTTCAATTACAACTTTATTTTGTATTATAGGCAATAAGAGCACCCTTCCTTATAAAATTTGCTTTCCAAAAAATTAATTAAATTTATATTTTGAAAGTTGCTCTTATATTTACATTAAGGCAAAAAGAAAGGAGATACTACTTTAGAAAGACTGTTTTACATTCAGTCGTATGAAAGGGATGCATTCCTACTAAAAATCAGTTGAATACAAAATTTTATGTATCTACAGCCATCACTTAATAATGGCTGCTCAGTGGTTCCTGTAATTGCTGTTCTTGCACACATTCTAATGTAACAGCAGTTCACTTAGTTTCTGAATCACATAGACATAATTCCACATGACTCTAATTAACAAATAACCTTTTGGCACAATCACTCAGAAGACTTCTCATTAGTAATCAGAGAAAAATCTTCAATTTTATTCAGAGCTGTGTTTGCAATTCTAGAAATTTAATTGGATTGCATAGGTTCATCCTACAAGAATTGTACTTTTCTGTAACAGACACTCATATCTCTAACACACTTATAATCTCATCTTATCCTCCTTAATTGTTTAATTGTAGAAGGGTCTAGATTCATAATAATTACAACAAATCAGATATACAGGTTTGATCATTCCTTACATGATTTAACAGTCACTGAACTTTCTGTTCTTTGTGCCTTTATCATTTTCAAAATTAAAAAGGCTTCAAAGTAATTGGATGACACAGTTATTCTTTTTTATACCTTTAAAATACTTATTAAAATTAGTTCAGACATACAAAAAAGCATAGACAGCAGAAATATAACAAAACTCATGTAACTGCCACTTAGCTTAAATAATACACAGTGGAGAAAAGAAGCCCTATTCAATAAATGGGGCTGGGAAAATTGGATAGATACATGCAGAAGAACGAAACAGGATCCATATCTCTCACCACTCACAAAAATTAATTCAAAACGGGTACAACAATTAAATTTAAGGCATGAATCCGCAAGCATCCTAGAAGAAAATGTAGGAAAAACCCTTCTAGATATCAGCCTACCCACAGAATTTATGAAAAAGACCACAATGGCAATCATGGCAACAACAAAAATAAATAAATGGGATTTGATTACAATAAAAAGCTTCTGTACAGCTAAGGAAATAACCCACAGAGCAAACAGACAACCTACAGAATGGGAGAAAATGTTCACAAGCTATACATCTGACAAAGGGTTAATGATAACCAGAATGATCAAGGAACTCAAGAAAATCAGCAAGAAAATAACACACAACCCCGTTAAAAAGCAGGCAAAAGACGTCAACAGAAGCCTCTCAAAAGAAGATAGACAAAGGGCCAATAAACTTGAAAAAATGCTCAACATCACTATGCATCAGGGAAATGCACCTTAAAACTACGATAAGATATCACGTTACCCCTGTTATTAAATACAATGGCTTTTATTAAAAAGTCCAAAAACAATAGATGATGGTGTGGATGCAGAGAGAAAGTAACACTCATACACTGTTGGTGGGAATGCAAATTAGTACAAGCCTTACGGAAAACAGTGTGAAGATTCTTCAAAGAAATAAAAGTAGGCCTATCCTTCAATCAAACAATCCCACTACTGTTTATCTACCAGAAGGAAAGAGGTCTTTCTATCAAAAAGACACATGCACTCCAATGCTTATTGCAGCAAAACTCACAATTGTAAAGATGCAGAATCAACCCAAGTGCCCCAAAATTCATGAATGGATTAATAAAATGTGGTATATGCATGCCATAGATTACTACTCAGCCAAAGAAAAGGATGAATTAATGCCTTTTGAAGCAATTTCAATGGAACCAGAGACCATTCTCCTAAGTCAAGTATCTCAAGACTGAAAAAAAAAAAAAAAAAAACAAACCCACAAACAAACAACAAAAAACATCACCTGTACTAATGAGCATACATGTGCAGAGATGGAAGTAAACCTCAGTGGAACTCAAGTGGTGGCAGGAGGAGCGGAGGGGCAAAAACCTACCTAATGGGTATAAGGAACACTATTTGGGTAATGGGCACACCTATAGCCATGACTCAAGCATTACAAAAGTGATTCATGTAAACAAAAGTATTTGTCCCCCCCTTAATATTTCTAAATTAATAAAACCATGATTGACATATTACCATAAAGCATTTCTCTAGGTAAAGATCAGAATTCCCACGAGCATTGCAAACAGTGTAAAAATTGTGGAGTCTCACGATTCAATTGTGCATCCCATAATGAGTACAGGGATTCCAAATGGGAACTTAAGGGAGGCAGAAAGACCTCTTGATCCCAGGAGTTCAAAGGTGAGCTATGTGAGCTATGATCAGGCCAGTGCACTGCACCCAGCAAGACACAGCAAGGCCGTGTTTCTAAAACAACAATAACAACAACAAATTACCTGATCTGGATGTCTGTACATTCTTCCTGTGTACTGCTTTTTTCAAACTAGAAACTTTCCTTGTAATGGTATGCCCAATAGCCTTGGAAACAAAGTGCATCATAAGTAATGTACATTTCATACAATGTTTGGGGAATAATTCCAGATAAAAAAAAAATAAATGTTTTTACCTTGAATAGATGGTGTTTCTCGGGAAGCCCTAATAAACAAAAGGCACATACAATCAATGTAAATATGACAAGGCCAATCATACAGTCATGGAGAGTTAGTATTGAGCTGAATCCTACAGCTAGGCTTTGAAAATAACTACTTTAGGTTTTCTGTTTTGATTTTTTCATGCAGACAGCAACATGACAGAATGAACTAAAGAAAATAGGAATATAGGTTTAATATAATACGCAACTAACATTTCAAAAGTGAGATGATGTTTCAAGGAAAACAACTAAAATAGCCAAGTGCACATATACCAATGTGAACAGTGAGCTTTAATCAGAGGAGCACATCATTACCCTGAGAGAATAAATGACAAGGCTGATGGCAGAAGCCAACAGCGCATCTTTAATGCAACATGCCAGAAGGTTAACGGGACCCCATCTTCAACTGACTTAAACAGAGCAACTGCCAGCCTAGAATTTTCTATCCTGCAAAAACAAAGTCTCACAATTGATGGAGAAATTAAGTCTTTTCCAGACACGTCGCAAACACTGAGGGAATTTGCCATGACCAGACCTGCCGTGCACAAAATACTCAGAACAGCATTACACAGAAATCAGCACAACAGATACACACCAGTGTAATCACCTTAAAAAAATACCTCACAACTCTTATAGAACAATAGAACAAAAGGCAAAACCAAGCGACAAGGGTCTATCCAACAGGATGAACAGACAAACACCCCACACGTCAATGATATGTGCGAGGGTATACCCTTTATATTTCAAATCAATGAAGTGCTCATTGAAAATAAAAACAAACTTCAAGGAATGTGCCGTATAATTTTACCGTTTGTAATATTACTTTCCAAAGGTATATCATGATAAAGTCTTAATGATATTTAGGAAACAGCTATTTTATATATAAAAAGTTTTCTGAAAAAAAATCAATGCTTCTCTATGCAAATTAATCTCAAGTTATTAACTAATATCACATCTCATTTGATTTACTACTACACATCTCTGATGCCTGACAGGCACAGATAGGAGAAATGAATGACGATGGTTTACCCCAGTTCCACCAGTCCTCCCTGCTTCCAGTAATTTCTGGGGCAGCAATAACCTAACCTTAAGCGCAAGTGCAAATTTCCACCATCCACCTGAAGTGAGTTCTCTCAGGTTTCCTCACCATTAACTGCAAAGTTACCCAGCTGACTTCTTTCTTTCCTCCCTCTGCGCCCACTCACAACTCCTCCTCCTTTACAACACCCATCTCCAACTCAGAGGTCTCCGTTCTTCTCACACATCATTTCCACCACTTCTTTTCTCGTTGTTCAGCAGCAGTATCTTACGTCTGTAATTCTGACGTTTTCATTTGTTTGTTCTTTCCCCTATGGCCACAAACGTGCTCAGAAATAAGAGCAAAATAAGGCCTTCCCTTGATTCTGCTACAGTGGAGATGTTCGGCAATGGCTCTTCTACCAGATTTCTCTACAGGGCAGTCTACACCCTTGCCACTCAGCGTGGTCCAAGGACAACCATCATCAGCATCACCTGAAGATGTATTAAAAAAGCAGAATCCCAGACCTGCTGAATCACACTAGGTACATTTTTAGCAAGCTCCTCAGCTGATTTCTTAAAGTTTGAGGAGCTCTGGTCTGTACTGAGTGTGCCTCCGCCTTCCCTTACCTGAACGGTTACCCTTTTACAATCCAGCTTCAAGCTGCTTCCTGTCACCTCCCTCCAAATTGAAATGGCATTACAAATCAGAAAGTTTCTAACGGACTTTTGAACAGGCTATAGCCTCCCCGATCTCTCCACAACTAACCCTACTCTCCCCTTTCCAATTCCCTAATTTAGAACTATACGACTATATGATATGAAGAAACATCGCTTTATACGACATTAAATTACATACACGTATGGCTGACCACATATGCTTCGATGCCTCTATGGTAGACGGAACTCAGCTCCCTGTGATCAGGGACCGCAATCCTTAATGCCTTCCCAACAGTGAGGAACTCAGGAAGAGCGGGGAAATTGTGCACTGCTTCCCTGACCCATTTTGGTACTGGGAGCTCACATTTTCTTCCCACCATTCTAATGCCTGGCTCTACCTTGCATTGAGGAAGAATTATTTTATTTCAGCACCCTGCATTAGATACACCTGCTCCCTTTCCCTTCAAGTACTCCCTCCTGTACTCTCTGCCTTGCCCACGCTTCATTCCCTCTTTTTCTCCTTTCCCCTTCCAGATTTTCAGCCGTTCCTCCCATGTTAGACTACACTGAAATGGAACTAAGAATTCACTTCCTTCGGTGGCGCTCTCGCATCCTCTGTTGCTGACACCTGATAAGACACACAACTTTTCACCACTGCACTTCTCTTTTCTTGCTGTTGTTGACTGCGCATTTAATACGTGACTTTCCCAGCCGCGTAGATTATGGCAGTGCTCATGTGTTTCAATACCCTTTCTGACAAATGACTTTTTCAATGAAATACGCTTCCTTACCTTCTGCTTCCTCAGTTACCGTCTTTTTTCCTTTTGCATTGGCAGCGCCAGAAGAACGACCACGGCCCTTCTGCTTAAGATTCTCTGAGAAACTCTGTTAAAATTAATAATCATACTCAGTTTCAAATAAATTATAAGAAAACGTTCCATCAGGATTTCCTAATCACTTTCTTCAAAAATATCTCAATTTTCAACTGTAAAATCGATTATACTCATAAATAACGAAAGCGGGTACTGAAAACCAAAACATTCCAACAGAGGACCTCAACTATGCTCTCTACATCAGCATATCACTCTCTCATCAGCATATCACTATTGATTCTGGAAACCGAGCATGGATGGCCAAAGGAAACGTAGTCTCAGACAAAATATTAATTTGTGTGCATATTTAAAAAATGAATTTGCTTCAAAATACATAACTCTACTTGCATTCCCCACCAAAAATAAGAGACCATTCTTAAAAATATAATACCCTGGCTGTTATACTTACAGCATTAAATATTTTCTAGAAAACATTCTAGAAAAAGATTCTAGAAATATTCTTAATGTTAAAACTAGATACTTGGCATAATGGGAAACTCTGGAGTATGTCATGTTGAGGATAAGCTGAACATTGTCCAAGCTGCTTTATTTAGGTAAACAAGGTCTGGAAAAAATATTTTTTGATAAAATTTGTACTGATAGGAAGAACGGTTGAACAGAAGGACACCACAGTAAGAAAAAAACCTTTCCTTTATCTTATCTTTAAACAAAAGCAAGCGAATGGTACATATAGTACGCAACTCTTTCCCAGTTAACAAATACTGTCAAGAAAGGATAGGAGGCTTAATGAAAAGGCAAGAATCAAAACATTTCTTTTTGAAGCAACTATGATGTGCCAGGTACTTACTTGTACATTTTCTTGTCTACACAACACAATGATGGGAAAAAAAATCATGATGAAGACAGTTAATCCACTTTCTGCTTTCTGGTCATTCCAGGTTAAGAGTAAAATGGTGAACAGATGTAATTAACACAACATACGTAAGCAGAAAACCAGAATGAATCAGACAATCAATAAAGCAAAAACCAGAGCAGTGGCAAGTGAACCTTCTACCTCTTTTTGCACCTGAACTTTTCCTTTCTCAAAAGCCAAGATCTCTACCTGCATCATGCCTACCCCATTCTTAAACCTTTGCATACCTTGCTGTATTTCCTCTTTTACATACACTTTTTTCTTTCGTTTTTTTTAAATTTCAGAATGTTCTGTAACTACGTGGTGAAGAATACTACTTGTATCTTCTAATGCACTTTTCATGATTTTATAATGACTAGCGTTGCTCTTATCAAATAATGCCTTCAGGAACACTCCTGCATGTATATATTGGTTTTCTTTTCTTATAAGTGTCTGTAAGAGCAGAAATACTGTGCTTTTTTGTGTGAAGCATGTGCTTCATTTCTTTGCAGCAGGTAAGCCACAAACTGAAAAGGCTTTGGGATCACTAGACTGAGGCCTACTTCTAATGTCTAATTTCCGATTACTGGTGGTTGGGGTCATATTTTTTGTCACTTCCATATCAAACTCTTGGTGTTTTTTTCACTTCAAGTGTAACTTCTGAGTTCCCTGCTTTTTTAGTGTCTGTACCGTTAAAAAGTTTCTCCTCACCTGCGTTAAAAACATGCTCAGTGTCTGGGTTGTTATCATTGTCACAGTTTAAAGCATTTTCATTTAAATACAGCTGAGAAGACCACTGGCAAGAGCATTCTAGGGACACAAAGTAGGAATGAGATGAAAAGACATTTCCGAGACTGAGGTCTTACGTTCAGGAAATGCCTGGAATACCAAAGAGATGGATACACTCAGTGTGTGTCTTTATCCTCACACTCAAATATCTTTTTTGTCACATTAGGGTGTGTTCCCTTTAAGTTTATTCCTCCTTTAGAGTTATCATGCAGTACCTCTGCCTAAGTCACACAGGAAAGGGACTGCCAATGCTGAGAGCCACTTGAAGTCCAAGTAGGTCCTTGGCTTCATACAAGAAAGAATTTTGGAGCAGGCCAGCAAGATAAAGTAAAAGCGAGATTCATTCAAAAACCGTAGAAAGTCAGAAAGTCTACTCCGCACGCGGGACAGACAGACGCAGGCCCTCCCTGCAGAGGAGGACCGGCCCGGCGTCCTGCTGTCTCTCCATTTAAGCAACGGGCTAAACAAGGGGCGGGATATTCGTGGCAGGGGTGGTGTCCCCCACCATCTCGGTTATAACTGGCTAAAACTGCCCTGCCTTCATCTTGTTTTGATCATGGCACTCAGAAACTTTGTTCCGAGGCTTCCTGACTCAGGAGGCGATGCTGCAGCAGTGCTCATAGCACTGACTCAGGCATCACCTGCAGCAGTGCCCTACACAAACCAGTACTCGCCAGTGCCCTGTCTGAAGGACAAGCAAGAGATTCGTATTATTCACAAATTCACCAAATCTCTGGGGTAACTCATTTCTCTTGAGCTTTAATTAATTTCTCCACTCAACTTTGCCTTGTTTGATCCACAGTCGCTCATATTCTGGATGTAAGGAACTGAAGAACATACAGATACGTTCTGCTGACCACAATCCTTATTTACTTCTGTTTCTTGAGACATGCCTTGCATTTGCACAGGTGGAAGATCTAAACACGTTACTGTTTAGATTCTGAGTTGTGGTTTTGGTGAGGATGCATGTTTTCAAAATAATTTTTTTCATTACCAATCAAATATAGGACAAGGAACTTCCAAAATAATTGTAATTTACCAGTAGAGCTTCTTCAATCTAAATTTACATACCCACACACCACCAGGACATGAAAAATAACTTTGCTTAGACAATAGTAAGAAAAAACATGAACTGGCAAATTTGTCACACCCGAGTAGGAATTAACATAATTTATTACTTTTTAAGCACACCAAAAATGAATGTGCAGATGATTTCTACCACTACAAAGCTTCTCTCCCTCAAGAAGATTTTTCCTCATCATATGTAAAATAATGAACCCCCACACTGTATTTCAATAGTGTTTCTAAAGGTTAATAACTGGAAATTGGCAAACCTAACATTACTAGGAAACAAAATCAACACCAGTCGGAAAGAAAAGCCCATCTTTCAATGTTAATTCAAATTACAGAACATAGTACGACAGTGTCACGTACCCGCACAGAGTATCTATTAAGTCCAGGTCTGCTGTATTCCAAAGCACACCGGTGACACTGGACAAAACACTCTGGATACCACACCCTGACGGAGAGCGTGTGAGTAAGTGAAAGACTTACTGGTGCACCCTAACACCAACGGCCTCACTTTGGGGGGAACGGTTCTCCTCACAGGCACAGGCTCCAGGAGCCCACTCTGTCTCCCTGAATACAGACACTGAAGTGAATCGGAGACCACAAGGAAGGAGACGCATTTAACCTGGGCCTTACTGACTGGCAATATGAAATGTAAACTTAGTGACGCTGGGAGTGATCGCTCTTTTAACGTGAGTCCAACTCAAAGGCCATCACTGTGAAATTCTTCATAATTTTCATTGCTGAGTACTAGGAGTCTGTTCTCGATGTCACCTTCCTTATCATGTACGGAGCTTATAAAAATTAAAGAGCACAAACAAAATTCCAGGAATCCTTTGTGTCTCTTCCAAGGGCAAAGATCTGACATAAGTTACTAGTCAATTAAAAAATGTTTCAGTTTTATAACCACTTACAATAATTTTAACATTAAATATTAAATTATGACCCGTTAATCCTAAAATGCCATTCCAAAAGGAACAGTGGCCTGGACTGGGTCACATTACTAATGCAAAAAAAAAAATATTAAACCAGGAATTTAAATATAATTTTCTCATACCTGTGGCTGGTTCTTTTCAGTTCCTTCAAGCTCTTCTTTTGCTTGCTGTGATATTGCCACAAAGTCTCCCTGAGCTATCAAATACACATATTTGGTTAAAATGAGCTACTTAGAACAGTTCCTTAAGAGCTACAGTCTTCATAAAAAGATAGAAATGTAAAGTTTTGGGGTTTTTTTCCTTCTGTTAAGTTCAAACTTGAAGCTCTCACTCGGGGCAGGGGGCTGGGGGGTACAAGGGCAACATACGTAACCTAAACATTTGTAGCCCCATAATGTACTGAAATTAAAAAAAAGAATATTTATAAAAAAATGAAAAACCGTAATGAAACCTAATCTGTACCGGAATAATTACTTCTTTAACAAAACGTTTCTAATTATCGAAAACTTCAAGAAACCACTAGGGGAGGCACTAGATGCCACCGGGTACCTCCCAAACAAAAAACTCAGATTCACTCACAAATTGATCCACCCCACAGAAATGAACAAACCCATGAGAAACAAAGGTAAATTTCACAGCACAGCAAAACTCACGAAGGAACAGTGTGTACTGCTGTCTGCTTCCCAACATTAACAGTACCTTTTCAACCAACCACGCACACAACATGTGGTTCTAGAGAAAATTTGCTAAAATTTCTTTTACTCTTTCTGCCTTTAACAGTGTACACCCTGTTCCTTATATCGCAGGTGCTTTCCTCCGCTATTCTGACAAATTTCCTTCCATCCTTTAAGACTAAGGCTGCTACGTGAACTCCTCTTGGTTTGGCTCTTTCCCCACATAAACAGGCATCTCCTTCCTGAGGGCTCTGGCAGGACCTTACTGATTTCTCTATTATAATTTGCCCACCTGAGCTCTCAGTCATTTCTTTCCATGACTGTCCTTTCTGCTCCTGGACTGCAGAGAACAATCCTTCACGTCTTTGGACAAACAATCTCTATCTATTTATAGCTTGTAAATACTGGCACTGTGATTGAAGGTATGTAAAGGAAAATGGATTTTCCAGACTCATGCCTGACCTGTGACTAAAGCAGTGAAGTGAGCCTCATTAGCAGGTGTAGAGGCCAGGGGAAAGTGAGAGCTGGCCACGAAGCAGCAGGAACAGGAGAGAAACCTGAAAGCACACACGCATCTGTCTAAATTAGAAGGACCGGTGAAAAGGGCCTTCCCCCTTTCCATCATGCCACAGAAAAAGCAGAAAGGGAAAGGCTAACGATGGAGACGTGGGCGCAAGTCAGGTTTTGAAAGCTTTACATGAAATCGTCAGGTACTTGGATACTCTAACTTCAAGGAAGCGTTCACCATTTTATTTGCCCTGGAAAGACATCACCGTAACTACTACAGGGAAAAGGAATTCCAGAGGCATATAAAGAAACGGAGGCAGACGAAGTACAACACAGTGTTGCAAAAGAAAGGCTATACAGGCCTGAAATGAAGCAGTGTTTTCAGATACCATTTCAGATATAAAATATCACTGCCCTCTGTACCACACATTTTAATTAAACACCTAAATAGATAAACATGAGTTTTGCATTTTTTTTTGATTTTACTGCACAATATTGCAAATATTAAAGAAGATCAACAAGCTTCTAGGAATTCCAAATAATTTATACTTCCATTTGTTCCCCTTTTTATCCACATGCAGAGAGTTTAGTTAAGTGTGGTGTATTCAATGTCATAGAATATTATAAGGGACAGAAATTAAATCACGGATACACATGTACTATAGATAGATCTCAAAAATACAACATAATATATAGCAAACACAAAAGCTGCTGAATGATACATACACTGTACACCACTTCTATAAAACTTCAGTGCATAACAAAATCTATACTATATATGACCACAGACATGTGTACCAACATACCTTCAAAGTACATGGCCACGATATCCAGCTAATCCCACATGCTGCTTACTTCTGCACAACATTTCTTAATATTACAAAAGGATTCTAAGACCAAAGGTTCAGGGTCACTGTTTAAAGACTATGTCTACCAAAGAGTCATGAACGTATGATAAATTACTTTCCTGTTTTCAATAACCATGGAAACCTCCCCCCACCCCGCCCCAACACACAGGCTGCTAATCAGAACTTATGATTTCCTCAATATCATCAGTGTAATGACCATAAGATGAAACAACTAACGTTAAAACATGACTGACATGTTGGCATAAACCCTTCCTCTGCTTAAAGATGAGAATTGCAATAAGTGTTTGAAACACTAGAAAAATCATGCAGTCTCCTAGTTCACCTCTGGCCATTCCCTAACAAACACAGGGATTGCACACTGGTAACGTAATGGAGGCAGAAAGACATCTAGCCCAGGAGTTTAAATTTTCAATGACCCATGGTCGGGTCACTGCACTCCAGCCTGGGTGACACAGCGAGACCTCGCCTCCAAATAACAACAGAAAAATTTACCTGATCTGGATGTCTGCAGCTTCTTTTTGCGTATAGTTGTTTGCGGACTCAAAACTTTCACTGGGAGAAAACGTTCAGTGGCCTTTGAAACAAAGTATTGTGTCATATTTTCAATAGCCAACCGCAGAATGCATTTCTGTACTGTTTCTAAAGGTTAGTAAGTGGAGACTAGGCAAACTTTATATTACAAGTAGATAAAATAAACACCAGTCAGAAAGGAAACCCAATCCTAAAATGTTAATTCAAATTCTACACAATAATAAGACAGTGTCAAGTACGTAAAAGACTATGTGCTTAGGTACAGGTCTAGTATACTTTAATGCCCACTAGTGACAGGTGACAGAATAACTTTCAAACCATTTACTGCTTTCTCACATAATGTAAGTTACAACTCACTGGTGTACCCTATCACCAAAGGCCCCATTCTGCGAGGCACAATTCTCATCATAGGCACAGGCTTCATGAGCCCGTCCTCTCCCTGAACATACACACTGAAGACAATCAGAGACCACAAGGCAGGAGACACATTCAATCTAGGCATTACTGACGGGCAATATAAAATGTAAACTTTGAAACTTTGGGAATCATTCATTACTCATTAACTATGAGTCCAATACAGGCCATCAGTGTGTCATTTTTCATACTTTGATTGCTTTGCCACATGTATGACTTGTATGTCACCTTCCTTTTCCCATAAGGAGTTTATAAAAATTAAGGACCGGAAAAAACTTCATAAATCCTTTGCCTCTACTCCAACGGCAAAGATTAGCTATAACTTACTATTGACTTTAAGAATGTTCTGAGTTTTATTACTACTTCAATGATTTTTTAAACGAACTGTTAAGTTACAACCCATTGATTCTAAAATGCTGTTCCAAAAGATAAAAATCCCTTCTGCTGTGTCACATTAGTAATACAAAGAAGAAAACAATACTGAACAAGTGATTTATAAATAATTTCTCATACCACTGTCTTGTTAATTTCACTTCCTTCAGTATCTTCTTCCTCTTGCTCTGATGTTGTGTCAACGTCTTGTTTTGCTGTCAAATCCATACCTTTAGTTAAAATGAGCTCAGAGCAATGCCATAAAAGCTATAATCTTCATAAAAATAGATGGAAAATTAAAGATTGCTTCCTTTTATAAACTCAGAGAATGTAAATGAAGCTTAAGGTGTAGCAGAATGTTTCCTTTTTAAAAAAATGCTCCAAGTTTTCTAAAACTTGAAGAAAGCTCTCGAGAAGGCACTAGATGTCA
>CAUYMX010039968.1:0-11456 GCA_963573855.1 Lepilemur septentrionalis | reverse complement strand
CACTAACAACTGGAATGAGATAAGGATGCCTGTTGTCACCACTTCTATTCAATATAGTGCCAGAGCAATCAGGCAAGAGAAAGAAATTAAGGGTATTCAAATTGGAAAGAGGAGGTCAAACTATCACTTCACTGATGATGTGATCTTATACCTAGAAAGCCCCAAAGATTCCACCAAGACACTCTTGGAATTGATAAATGAATCCAGCAAAGTATTAATTTACAAAATCAATGTACACAAATCAGTAGCATTCCTGTATACCAGTAACAGTCAAGCTAAGAGCCAAATCAAAGACTCAATACCCTTCACAATAGCAACAAAGAAAATAAAATACCTAGCAATATATTTAACAAAGGAGTTGAAAGATCTCTACAAAGAGAACTACAAAACACCAAGGAAAGAAATTGCAGATGATATAAAACAAGTGGAAAAACATATCACGTTCATGGATTGCTAGAATCAACATTGTTAAAATATCCATCCATATCCATACTGCACAAAGTGATTTACAGAAGCAATGCAATTCTCATCAAAATATCAACATCATATTTCACATATCTAGAAAAAATAAATCTATGCTCATGTGGAACCAGAAAAGAGCTGAAATAGCCAAAGCAATCTTAAGCAAAAGGAACAAATCAGTAGGCATCACTTTTACCAGACTTCAAACTATACTACAAGGCTACAGTAACCAAAGAGCATGGTACTGGCACAGAAATGTCTTTGGGTTCCTTTAGAGATTCCTTCTTAGGTAGGATTTGAGGCTTGTTATTCTTTTAGCTGTAATCTCCTGTTATACAAGAGCCCTATTGATGTGGTAGTAACATGTAGGGGGAGGGGAAGCATTCCCTTATAATCCTATAATTAGGTCTCAGTCTTCTAGTGAGCTTGTGACCCTGGGCCATGACCTTCATAAGTGCTTGTCATTGCTTCATTTTGCCCCACTTAGGTGAGACAGGAAAGTGAAACGGGACTGTAGTTTAGTATTTCCCTTTTCCTAGGTCAGTTAAGCTGTGGCAAAACCCAAGTAGGTTACTCTCTGGTAAAATAGTTTTCCTTGAGGGCAGGACTTTGTCAAGGAAAACAGAACACTCTAGAATTATTTCAAAATGGTTACTTATGTTCCTCCTGCCAGAGTTAGGTAGGATTTTTCTCTGATCTTTACTTCGCCAACCTAATAGTTCTGGGCCCCAGAGATTTTTTTCTCTCAAGCTAGTTCCATGCTCAGTCTCTAGAAATTAGTCAATTATCCTTTTCTTGTTCTTACAGGTTCCATCCATGGCTTCTAATTCCAGTCAGCTGTGATTCTTTATAATCTGTTTCTCTAGTTTTCAAGACAGTGGTTTGCCCTGTGACATCAATTCCCTGATGGGTCTCTAAAGAGTTATTTTTTAGTTTGTTCAGCTTTTATCTTGTTGTGAGGCTAGATTGATGACTTTCAAACTCTTGATATGTCAGACCAGAAATAAGAAGTTTCTAAATCTTCAAAAATTTTTTTCACTAGTAATTACTTCTTTTTTTTCAAAATATTATGGGGGTACATACATTTATGTTACATATTATATACTGTCTTTGTACTGCCCCAGTCAGAGTTGCAAGTGTGCCTATCCCCATACAATGTATATCACATACATTAGGTGTGAATTTACTTATTATCTCTTCTCCCCATTCCCACCTGCCTGACCCCCAGTCAATGTTACTTCCATATGAGCACATAAGTGTTGATCAGTTAATACCAATTTGATGGTGCTACTGTTTTTCCATTCTTGGAACCAACACGTGGTACTTGTTTTTCCATTCTTGTGATACTTCGCTTATAAGAATGGGCTCCAGCTCTATCCAGGATAATACAAGAGGTGCTAGTTTACCATTGTTTTTTATGACTGAGTAGTACTCCGTGGTATACATATACATTTTATTAATCCATTCCGTGTATTGATGGGCACCTGGGTTGTTTCCACATCTTTGCAATTGTGAATTGTGCTGTTATGAATATTCGAGTACAGATGTATTTATTATAGAATGACTTTTTTTTCCATTGGGTAAATACCCAGTAGTGGGATTGCTGGATCAAATGGTAGTTCTACTTTTAGTTCTTTGAGGTATCTCCATATTACTTTCCATAGAGGTTCTACCAGTTTGCTTCTGTAAAGCCAAAATTTTTAAGCTATCTACCTACCTACCTATCTTTATTTGAGATGTATGTTTCAAATATATTTTTGCCAGTTTGTCATGTGCTTTTTTAGTTTGCTTATGTTTTAATCATAATTTTATGTAATCACATTATAACTTTTTATCTTATTGCATTTAGATTTTGAATCATATTTTAAAAATCTTTAACAATACCCAAATTAAAAATGAATTCATCAATGTTCTGTACTAAAAATGTGACTAGTTTTATTTTTATCTTCAGAATGTGATCCGTTTGGGGTTTATGCTGGCGTATGATTTGAGGTGTAGAATCTCAGTCTTTTTCTTTTTTCAGAATGACTATTCAGTTGTCCTAATACAATTTATACAATCCTAAATAATTTATTTATTATTATTAAATAGTCCATCTTAAACTGAGTGACTTGAGATGCCACCTATTCATACACTGAGTTTCCAGATGTGCTTGTGTTTATTTCTGCACTTTGTTCCATTAGTCAGTTTGTCTTGTCATATGTGAGTACCATCTGTTTTAGTTACAGAGGATTTGGAGTATATTTTGATTTCTGGTAGGGCTAGTCCTGCCTTATTGTTTTGTTTAGTGTTCTCCTAACTGTTGTTCCTTGTGATTTTTTCATATAAACTTTAAAATTAAACTGTCTAGTTACAGATAATAATTCAGTATTTCGTTGACATCAGATTAAATTTATAAGTAACATTTTTATGATGTTAAATCATCTTGTTAAAGAACAAGAAGTATCTTTCCATTTGTTCATATCCATTTTGTGTCTTTCAAGAATCTTTTCAGGTTTACCTTTTATAGTTTTTGCTTATTTTATTTTTATCACTTTATGGAGGTATATTTGAAATACAATACACTATATACATTTAAAATGTACAATTTGAATAGTTTTGATATGTATAGATCTCTAGAATAAGACCATAATAAAAATATAAAACATTTCCATTACCCATTACCCAAAATGTGTCATCACACTTTTTTATGATTTATCCATCCTTACATCCTGGTACCAGGAACCACCAATCTATTTTCTGTCATTATAGTTTACTTTGCATTTTCTAGAATTCACATGAATAAAATCATACAGTATGTACTCATTTTTGGAGAGAAAAGAGCCTGGCTTCTTTCACATAATTGTGAGATTCACCCATATTGTTATATGTATCAATAGTTTGTTTACTTTTATTACTGGGCAGCATTCCATATATCCCAATTTGTTTATTCATTTACCTGCTGATTAACGTTTGAGATGTTTTCAGTTATTCACTATTAAAAATAAAAGTACTATAAACACAAGTATATAGGACTTTGTGTGGACATATTTTCATCTTTTTTTCTTGAGTCAGTACCTAGAAGTGGATTGGCTTGGCCTTATAGTAGCTGTGTGTTGACCTTTTGCATAAATCACTAAACTATTATTTAAAGTGGTTTTACTATTTAACATTCTCAACAGCAGTGCCTGAGAGTTCTACTCTCTTCATATTCTCATCGATTTTGGTATGGTCAGTTTTGTTAGTTTTAGTCATTCTAATGGGTATAGAATCTCATTGTGGTTTTAATTTGCATTTCCATAATGGCTAATGTACCCATCTTTTCATATGCTTATCTGCTTTTGGTATATCTTCATTTATGAAGTGTCCATTCAAACCTTTCACCCATTGGTGGTGGCAGTGGAAGGGTTTCTGTCTTATTATTAAGTTGTATGAGATCTTTATGTACTTTGAACACAAGTCCTTTGTCTGATATATGTATTCTAAATGTATCCTCCCATATTATGGCTTGCCTTTATGTCCCCCTTGATAATGAATTTCAAAGAGAAGAGGTTTTTAATTTTGGAGATGTACAAATTATTTGGTAAGATTTTTGTCTATTTGTGTTCTATTAAGAAGTTTTTTTCCTACTTCAAAATTGCAAAAATTTCTCCTGTATTTTTTTCTAGAAGTTTTGTAGGTTTGAGTTTTATGTTTAAGTTTGTAATCAATTTTGTTATTTTTGCATTGATGAGAAGTAAAAGTCATTTTTTTCCTCAAATAGATAACCAGTTGGTTCAGGGCTACTATATGAAAGGGCTTTTATTTCCCTATTGGGTTACCTTGGCAGCATTTTTATTATGTAAGTCAAATGATCATATTTACATGGAGATATTTCTGTGCTTTTCTCTCCCATTGATCCATATTGCTATGCTTATACCAATACGAAACTGTCATTATAGTAAATTTTGAAATTGGATAGGGTAAGTACAACATCGTTCTTTTATTAAATATTGCTTTGGCTATTCTAGGTACATTACCTTTACAAATAAATTTTAAAAACAACCTGTCAATTTCTGAAAAAAAAAAAGAAAGGAAAAAAAAGAAAAAGCCTGCTGGAATTTTGATTGGGATTGCATATAAATCAATCTGGGAATAAGTTGTCAATTAAACAATATTGAGTCTTCTAATTCATGAGCATGGTGTATCTATCCATTTCTTTAGGATTTATTTAATTTCAGCAATATTTTGTAGTTTTCAGTGTAGACATTTTGGACGTCTTTTACTGCATCTATTTCTGCATATTCTAAGCTTTTCGCACTATTTTAATGAGATTATTTAAATTTTATTTTCCAATTGTTTGTTCCTAGAACATAAGCAAACATTTAATTTTATATACTAACTTTGTACCACATGATCATGCTAAAATAATTTATTAGTTTTGGTAGATTTTTAAAAGATTTTCTGGGGTTTTCTACATAAATAATCATACTATCTATGAATAGAAACTGTTTTACTTTGTGATCTTTATGCTTTCTTTTTTCTTGACTTACTTCAATGACTAGGCTTCTAGTACAGTGTTGAACCGAAGGTAAAAATGATCATTTTTTTCTTGTTTCTCATCTCAGGGGAAATAGTTTTATTTAACATTAAGTATAATGTTAGACTTCAGATTTTTGTAGATGCCCTTTATTAATTTGAAGAAATTGCTGAAATTTTTAGTCTTCTGGATTTAAAAATATATCACGAATAGGCTGTTCAACTTTGTCAAATGCTTTCTCCACATCTATTGAAATAATCATAGTTTTTCTTTATTCTATTAATATGGTGCATTACATTGATTGATTTTCTTAATGTTAAACCAAACTTATATTCCTGGGATACACTTAACTTGGTCATAATGTATTATCTCCTTAGTATATTGTTGAAGCCAATTTGTGAATATTTTGTCAAGGGTTGTTGCATCCATCTATATTCATAAAATATGTTGGTCTGTAATTTTCTTCTCTTTTCATTCCTCCCTCCCTCCCTTTCCCCCATCTATTCCTTCCTTCCTTCTTCCCTCCCTTTCTCCCTTCCTTCCTTCTCTCTTCCTTTCTTTCATGGCTTTGGCAGGGTTTGGCAAGAATTAAGGTAATGTTAACTTCATAAAACAAGATGGAGAGAATATTAATTTGTTAGTGCTGCCCTAACAAAGTACCACAAATTAGGTGGCTTCAACAATAGAAATGTATTATCTCACTGAGAACAGTTCAACTTCGAGGTGTTGGTAGGATTGGTTCCTTCTGAAGTCTGTGAATAAAAATCTGATTCATGCCTCTCTCCTAGATTTTGGTGGTTTTCTGGCAATTTCATATTACTTGGCTTGTAGAAGCATTACCTCAATTTCTGCAGGCATTCTCTCTGTGAGCATGTGTCTCTCTAAATTTTCCCTTTTTATAAGGACAACAGTTAGATTGAATTAGAACCACACCAATGACCTCATTTTACCTTGATTACCTCTTTAAAGACCCTATCTCCAAATAGGGTAACATTCTGAGTTACTGGGGCTTAGGACTTCAACACATGAATGAGGGGTACACAATGTAACCAACAACATGGGGTGATTCTACCTTCTCTATATTCTGAAAAACCTATGTAGGATGATGTTATTTCTTCCTTGAAGATTTAAAAAGATTCATCAGTAAAATTATTTGGGTCTACACTATTTATTTGGGGAAGGTTTTTGATAAATTCAATTTCAACAACACATGTAGGACTATTTAGGTTTTATTTTCTTATTGTGCCAATTTCAGAAAGATCTATTTTTAAGGACATTTGTTGATTTTATGTTATGATCCTTTCAATGCCTGAAAAATCTATAATGATTACCTCTTTTTCATTCCTTATAATTATGATTTGTGTGTTCTTTCTTTTGTTTTTGACCAATCTAGCTATAAGTTTGCAAATTTTGTTGATCTAATATAGGGATCAGCAAATTTTTTTCTATAAAAGGCCAAATGGTAAATATTATAGGCTTCATGGGCCTTATGGTCTTTATTACAACTACTCAAGTCTGCCATTGTCAAATGAAAGCAGCCACAGACAATACATATACAAATGAGTGTTGCTATGTTCTAAGAAAATTTTGTTTATAAAATCAGGAGTGGACTAACCCCTGAGACAGCTATAAAAAAAAACCACACAAATCAACAAATGTTAACATTGGTGTTAAGCAATGGAAATACTCATACATTGCTGGTTGGAATGTAAGTTTTATAGCCACGTTGGAAGACAGTTTAGCAGTTTCCTAAAAGATAAACATAAATTTACCATATAACCCAAGAATTCCACTCCTAACAAATGAAAATGGAAATGAAAACATTATGTCCTTGCACAGATTTGCATGTGAATGTTCACAGAAGTATTAATCATAATATCCCCAAAGGGGAACAACTTCAATGGATAAACATAATGTGGTATATGCATATATTTAGCAATTAAAAATTAATAAAAATTGACACATGCTACAACATGAGTGAATATTGAAAACATTATTCTAAGTGAACGAAGTTAGTCAGAAAACACCAAATATTATATGATTCCGTTTATATGAAGTATAAAGAATAGGAAAATACACAGAGACAAACTATACTAGTGATTTGCCTGGAGCTGGGGGTAGGAATGTGTATTAACTATAAATGAGCATGAGAGATTTCACTGGGTGATAAAAAATTTTGTAAAATCATTATGTTGAAGATCATACAACTTAATGAATTTATCAAACATCATTTATCCATGTAAATAGATACATTTTACAGGATGTAAATTATACCTCGATAAAATTGTTGTTGTTTTATGAAACAATTCAACAACAATTCATTCTCTACAGGAAAACAAAAACAAAACAAACAAAAAATAAGCATCAAGCCAGATTTGCCTTATGCAAAGTACTTTTCTAGTCCTGATCTAGTCAGAGAATCAACTTTTGGATATAATTTTCTCTATTGCCTCTCTGTTTTCCAAGTCAATGATTTCTTCTTTTATCTTTATTTCATCTTTTTAAACTTGGGTTTACTTTCCTCTTCTTTTTCTAGTTTCATAAGGTGGAAACTTAGGCTATTGATTTAGATATTTCTTTTTTCTAATATAAATATTTAAAGCTATATATTTTCTTACCTAAGCACTGTTTTAACTGTATCCCACAAATTTTCATTGTCATTCAGTTAAAATATTTCTAATTTCCCTTTTGCTTTTATTTTGATCTACAAATTATTTAGAAGTTCAATTTCTAGGTATTTGTTCTTTTCTATCTTTCATATTAAGGTGTTTGATAATGAGAGCTCTCTCATTTTTTTGCCTAATTGTTCTACCAAGTGCTGAGAGAGGGTATTACAATCTCCTAGTATGGCTGTATTTCCTTGTATAATATTTATAGTGGTTGCTATGGAAATTACAATATTAACCTAACCTTGCAGATTCTACCTAGAGCTAATATTGTACTATCCCAAACAAAATGTATAAATCTTATGTCACATATGTTCCTCTTGTCATTGGCCCTTATATTATATTAATAGTAATTTTATGTTTATATCTACATATTTTGAAAACCTAACCAGACAATGGTATAATTATTGTTATCAACATTTTTAAAGAACTCAAAGGAAGTAATAATCTTTTATACGTAGCCGATATTTGCCATTTATTTTATTCTTTATTCTTGAAGATCTAAGTCCATCTCTGCTATCATTTCCTTTCCACCTAAATAACTTCCTTCGATATTTCTTTTAAAAAATATTTGATGAGTGATGAACTCCCTTAGTTTTCCTACATCTTAGAATACTATTGTTTTGAAGGTCATTTTCACTACATATAGACTTCTGAGTTGACAATTCTTTTCCTTTAGCACTCTAGAGACACTGCTCCACTGTTTTCTAGCTTCCTTAGTTTCTATTGATAAATTTGTGGTCATTGGAATCAATGTTTTCCTGTATGTAGTGCATCATTTTGGAGCTGCCTTCAAAAATTTTTGTCTTTTATTTTTCAGCAATTTGATTATGATATGTCTAAGCATGCTATTTTTCCTTTAGTTGTGTTATGTCCTGTTTGGGGTTCAATGAGATTCTTGAATATGTAAATTTATGTCTTTCCCCATATTTGGGAATTTTCAACAAATATTTTTTCTGCCACACTATTTCTTTTTCTCTGGCACTTAAGTAACGTGGATTAGACTTTTGATATTGTCCTATAGGTCACTATAACTTTGTTTATTTGTTTTCAAAGTTTGCTCTCATTCTTCTTCATACTGGAAAGTTTCTGTTGATATATCTTTCACTGACTCTTTCATGTCATCTTCATGCTTTAATCTAGGTCTTTCGGTAATTTTTTTAATTTCAGAAATTATATTTTTCACGTCTAATGTTTCCATTCTGTTCATTTTCTTAGGTTCTATTTCTTCTCGCTTATATCCTATTTCATTAATTTCTACTTCCGTATTTTTCCATTCCTTTCAAGTGTATTTTTCAAATATATTTGTATAGATATGTACAAAATAGTCCCTAATGACTTTTAAAATTTCCTTTTTTTTTCAAGGTTATTTCTCCTACATCATTTCTTATTATAAATATCTGTGTATTCTCCTCTTTTTCTGTGTTATATTAGGTAGTGGTTTATCTAATTTGTTAATTTTTTCCCAAGAACCAGTAATTGGATATATTATTTTTTACTATATTTTTGTTTTCTATTTCAGTAATTTCTACTTCCATACTTTTAAAAATTTCTTTGTCCTGCTTTCCCGCCTACTTTTCTGAGTTGGGAATTTAATTCATTTATTTTCAGTTTCTATTTTTATTTACGTAAATATCATAAGTGTGTAGAGCTATGAATTTTCCTATGATCATCGCTTTAACTGTATCTTGTAAATGTCTTAGAAAGAGTTCATGAATGTTTACTGGGTTTTATCTGTATCAAACTATTTCTGTATAGGCTTGATACTTAAAAGACAGCTTGCCTAGGTATAAAATCTTCGGCTCACACTTTCTTTTCTTGAGTTTTTAAAAACTGATCTTCCACTATTTTCTTGCTTTGTATGTTGCTTTATGAACTTACTTTCTTTGTAAATTACCTGGCCTTTTTTGCTTGGATGCCCAGAAGATTGCCTGTCTATCTATAATGTGTAATAAGCTATTAGGCAATGTCTTAGATGTATGTCTATGTATCATAGTTGACCATTCTGGTTTAGTTTTCCCAGGTACAAAAATATATCTAAGTTTTCATTAAAGAATTTTTTCTTGGATTATGGTTTAATAATTACTTCTCTTGTTCCATTGTTTTCTTTTTCAGAAAATTAATCATATATGTATGTCCAATATTCTTTCTAATTCTTTTCACCTTTTTCTTTGTTTTCATTTTCTTGAAATTTTAAAATGTATTTTTCTAATTATTCTTATAGTTTCAGAGAAATCCACTTTCTCTTGAGCACTTTGAAATTATTCTTCCTATATGGAATGGGGAGAGTTTACCTTTTTCTTTAATTTCTCTCCCAAAGTTTATTCATTTTTATCTTAATTTATTAGTTTTAATTCTGCTTTTCTGATTTAACATTCTTTTTCTTTCTGCAAAATGCTTGTTTAAAAATATTTAATTCAGAGTGGGGAGTTGTGTTACAGATTGTTTTGAGAGCCCCCAGTTAAAGTACGGTTCCAGTACCAGAGTGCCTAGCAATCCTGCTCTAACTCCTCTAAATGAAGAGTAGCTGAATGTGATTGTTTACAGTGTGCTTTTCACGAGATACTTCTTTTACGTGGTAGACTGCCTAATACCTAAGTTATCCAACCTACAATCAAGAGAGTCCTTCACACAGGAAACTTCTTTATACCAACTGATGCCCTTGTGGTCTTGTCTGACCTGTTCCAGTTTATGCCTGCCTGGCCATCACTCTGGTGCTGGGACTATGACTTTGTGTCTACCTGCCCACATCCACATCTTAGGACAAAACCTAGCCTAGGGTAGCCCCTGGTTGTTCAGATGAAAGGTGGAAATTCAATATACAACCACAATAGGAAATAAGTTCAAAGTTTTACTTACAGATCCTGGCTGAGGAGTTGTAATGAGTTGGGAGGGCAGTCAATCCTGTCCTTGGGTCATGCAAGACAGAATGAAGAGTTAGACAGAGAGAGAGAGGGCATATATATAAGGGAATAGGGTGTGGAGCACTTTAAGTTCACAGGCAAATGCCTGAATGGTCCATTTAAGGGAAGCAGTGGGAAAGTAGGGAGCCTGGTATGCTAGGCAGGAAAGATGCCACTAAGTTCATATTTCTGGCCCAGGCTTGAGCTATTGGGTGTGGTACAGGACTGGAAACTGTGTCAAGAATGACCAAGCCCTGCTTCTGGTATGAGAAAAAGTTTGACTTGAATTTAAAATGGATGCCAAGGCAACATAAATTATAAAAATTCACTACACAGATCTCTTCTGCTTTGTAGTTAGCTTTTGGGTGGAGAATTTTCATCAGCAGAAATTATTTTCTTCTCGTTTTTTTTTTTCTTGTAGGAGTTTTTTTTATGGATACTGTCAGATTTTTTTTTTCCATTCAGAAATGTCTTATTTTTTTCTAACCAGCCATAATATGAAGGGGTGAAGTGTTTGGGAGGTTTCCTAGGGTTCTTGCCTCATCAGAGCTTTCTCCTGTTGGTTTAGTAATGCAAAATTCTCTTAAATAATGGCACATTTTTGGGGCAAAGGAAGGGCTATATTTTCTAATTTGGAAATTCCTTTTGTTTCTGTAGAAACTTTTTAAAGTTTCTATTAAGGGGGTACAAATGTGTTTAATACATAAATACTTTGTATAATGCTTACGTCAGGGTTTTTAGAGTGCTTGTCCCCAGAATAGTGTTCAGTGTACTCAATAAGTAAGTTTTTTTTTTTTTTTTTTTTTATTGGGGGAAAACTACAAAGCATTTACAGTATAATGTTTACAGTCACAATTTATAGTGAGCTGATTTCCCAAAATATATTACCACTCAAGTTGACTTATCTTGTTACATTTAAAAATCTAC
>CAUYMX010039967.1:0-21607 GCA_963573855.1 Lepilemur septentrionalis | reverse complement strand
TAGCCGGGCATGGTGGCGCATGCCTGTAGTCCCAGCCACTTGGGAGGCTGAGGCAGAAGGATTGCTTGAGCCCAGGAGTTTGAGGTTGCTGTGAGCTAGGCTGACGCCACGGCACTCTAGCCCAGGCAACAGAGTGAGACTCTGTCTCAAAAAAAAAAAAAGATAAAAGAAACCGAGATCAATCTCTGTCCTGAGATTTCAGGATTGGAAGGTCTGTGGTGGGGCCTAGAAGTCTGCGTTTATGAGCACCCTAAGAGGTTTTGGTGCAAATGTCCAGGGGACACATGTTGAGAAACACTGATCTAGAATAACCCGTTAGACACAGTAGCTACTCAGTAAGCATGCTGGTTTATTTGTTGAATTAAGACCTAGATAGGAAATGGGCCCCATGAAGAATGAAATTAATTGATTAATAAGAGGAAATTAATTATAGCTTTTAAATCTTAGAGGATTGAATGAATTTTAGCACTAAAATATTCTTGCCATTCTAACCAGGCCTTAATCCCCTAACTCAGGAAAATTTTCACTCATTTCAAGTTTCTTTCAATGCACAAAGCAAAAAGTCCTAGGAAAAATTCTAAATCAGAACGAATTATCTTCATTTCCACCTCCTTTCCAATGCCTTTCCTCCGGTTTCAATCATTTCCATTTTCCATATCCAGAGCTCTCATGGTCTTTTTACTTTTTTCTTTTTTTGAGACAGAGTCTCACTCTGTTGCCCGGGCTAGAGTGCCGTGGCGTCAACCTAGCTCACAGCAACCTCAAACTCCTGGGTTCAAGTGATCCTCCTGCCTCAGCCTGCCGAATAGCTGGGACTACCTGCATGCTCCACCATGCCCGGCTAATTTTTTCTGTTTTTTAGTAGAGACAGGGTCTCGCTCTTGCTCAGGCTGGTTTCGAACTCATGACCTTGAGCGATCCTCCCGCCTCAGCCTCCCAGAGTGCTAGGATTACAGGCATGAGCTACCATGCCCGGCCTCATGGTCCTAATAAATCCTAGGAGCGGAGGGGAGAGAGGCAGGGATGATCAGCATCACTATTTAAGGAACTTAATATGATCGCTCCCAAAACAATGTTTTTTTTTTTTTTTTAAGAAACAGCTAGTTGGCAACACCTAACACATGAAATTTCAAACATCTCTAAGAGAGACTTTGCATTTTTGGAAAACAGAATCTACCTTCAATTTTATTTACTGGACTGTGTCCCTAGAGAGCTGTGGGCCTGAAATAATGTGATGTTGGCCCTAAAGATTGGGGTGGTTCTTTTTGGTTTTGGGTTTTTTTGGTTTGGGGTTTGTTTTTGTTTTGTTTTCTTGAGATAGGTCTCACTCTGCCACCCAGCCACCTAGGCTGGAGTGCAATGGCATCATCATAGTTCACTGCAACCTCAAACTCCTGGGCTCAGGGGATCCTCCCATCTCAACCTTCTGAGAAACTGGGACTACAGTGCATGCCACTACAATCAGCTAATTCTTCCATTTTTTGTAGAGACAGGAGTCTCACTGTGTTGCTCAGGCTGGTCTTGAACTCCTGACCTCAAGTGATCCTCCTGCCTTGGCCTCTCAGAGTGCTAGGATTACAGGCGTGAGCCCCCATGCCAGACCAGCCCTAAAGATTTGAATCACCTGCTGTTATCAAAGAGACCCAAGTTCTACCAAAGAGATCTGTGAGACTTCTAATTGTCTTTTACCTTGATGGGGGAGAATTTAAAGCCAACAGTAAGAGGACAACATTCAGGAAGCTGAGCACCAGCACAGCACCAGCCTTCTTAGGGTTAGTATAGTTCTATTGGCTCTTTCTCACTTTCATTTCTTATCCGTATCCTGAAAATTCTGTTGAAGACCCTCTGTACCAAGCCAGTATTGTTTTCTGCTGTCCCTTAATACGTACTCCTCAACCTGGTAGGAACCATCTTCTCAGGCTACTGTGAATGTGCTACATTTATTTCTGCCTCTCTGACTTCACTTGTGTATGCTTTCCCTCTCACTGACCCAAATTCCATTCAATCTTCAGGATCTAACTCAATAGTCCCAAGTCCAGCCCTTGCTGGACTCCTATAGCACTTGGTCTACCACGTACTTTACATCCAAGTCATTTTCCACCTTTAATTGCCCACCTTATATTATACTGCCTTCCCAAATGAACCAAAAGATTGCTAGAGCCTGGAAACACTTATTCTCCTGTAGTTGGTATGTGGGGAAAGCCTACACTTTGGTATGGGACAGAATTAGGCTCCAATGTAGTTGAGTACCGTAGGCTAAGCCTTATGACTTAGTTACTAAGAGCCCAGTTTCTAGGGCCAGATATCTTGAGTTCAGCTCTTTCACTTACCAGCTCTAACCCAGTTTCCCTGTCTTTAGAATGAAGGTGATATTGGTAATAATTCCTATATGGGGCTATTGTATTTAAAAAGTGATAACATAATTGTTTACGATGTACCAGCTACTGTAAATGCTTTAACTGTACTACCTCAAATAATATTAATCATGCTATTCAAACACTAGCTTTGTAACTTTAGGCTATCTATTACTACTAAGTGGTCTCCCTAATCTATAAAATGGTAGTAGTCCCTTATACAACTGTGGAAGTGATTAAATGATACAGCATATGTAAACATTTGGCTCAAGACCTAGTACTGTGGATTGAGAATGCCAACAATAAAGTAAAATTTTTGAGTATGTAGTGAGCTTGTTATGTCACTTTCTGTGGAATTCTATTTGGCACCCCATAAAGAAAAAAGTCAGTTTAAAAATGGAACTAGTCCAGCCTGAGCAAGAGCGAGACCCCGTCTCTACTAAAAATAGAAAGAAATTAATTGGCCAACTAAAAATATATAGAAAAAATTAGCTGGGCATGGTGGCGCATGCCTGTAGTCCCAGCTACTCTGGAGGCTGAGGCAGAAGGATTGCTTGAGCCCAGGAGTTTGAGGTTGCCATGAGCTAGGCTGATGCCATGGCACGCTAGGCTGTTGCCATGGCTCATGCCGGGCAACAGAGTGAGACCCTGTCTCAAAAAAAAAAAAAAAAATGGAACTAATCATGTCAACTGGTAGTCTTAGAGGAGCGACAGCTCCTCCTATAACCTGGAGGAGCCCTGGTAAAGATATTTTATCTCCAAAGCAGGGCCTCATAACCCTGGCTGCAAATCAGAATCCCCTGTGGAACTCTTTTAAAGCCATGGTTAGCCAGACCCCATTCTTGAAGATTCTGATCCAATAGTTCTGGAGTGAGACCAAAGGATCTGTCACTTTAAAACTACTCAGTGATTCCCATGCACAACCAGGATTGAGAACCACTTCTCCAAGACTTAACTGTGACATCAAAAACCTCCAAGCCTCTGAGAAATCACAGAACATATGGTGGGAGGAAAGAGAGTAGCTTGAACAGAAAATTGATTCACATCACTTGACTGAAAAGTACTGGGCTTTCCCTCTCTTCAAACTTCAGCTATTTGCCTTGTTTTGCCTTGCCCAAGGAGTGTTTTCCTCTTCAAGTGACACTTCCTTTCAGATTTTTGAGAGACACTGCTTCAAGAATAAGGTAGGTCTCAAGATCCTTTAGACTAGTATCAAGGTTGGAATACTCCTGTCAAGGGTAACATGTATCAAACCAAATGGCCTCCATTATAGTCTTAGCCGCCCCACATGGGATATTCAACTATCGATAATTAGGTGAATGACCCAACATGGCCAATTCTCACGGCCTATTCTGAAGCACTTTTCATTTATTAAGACTAGACTTAATCAGTCTGGTCAAACGTCTTACTTTTCTAGGCTGCTGGCTAAAATAAGGGTTTGGGGTTGTCTGAAGATTACATTTGGGTATTAAAGCTCTTTTTCCATTATCTTTAAGAATCTAAAGATAACTGTATACAATATTGAATTATATAACAGCCTTTATTTTCCAGAGAGCCAACTCACTTTAAAATAATTGTTCTTGGTCAGGCATGGTAGCTCACGCCTGTAATCCTAGAACTCTGGAAGGCCAAGATGGGAGGATCGCTCAAGGTCAGGAGTTCGAAACCAGCCTGAGCAAGAGCGAGACCCCCATCTCTACTAGAAATGGAAAGAAATTAATTGGACAACTAAAAATATATAGAAAAAATTAGCCAGGCATGGTGGTGCATGACTGTAGTCCCAGCTACTCGGGAGGCTGAGGCAGAAGAATCACTGGAGCCCAGGAGTTTGAGGTTGCTGTGAGCTAGGCTGACGCCACGGCACACTAGCCCAGGCAACAGAGAGAGACTCTGTCTGAAAAAAAAATAAAATAAAATAAGTGTTCTTTGTTCTAATATGATCATTAATATTCAGTGAAAGCTTTAAAGAGCCACGCTGGCTTGTGTTCCTTAAATGTACCTGAGTCTAAATCCCTGGCTTTAATCACCAAAATGCCCCTAGGAAAATCTGACATTTAACAGTCTAGCTCTGTGCCCTTTGTCTATGCCCTAGGCATGATGCAAAGCAGAATTGAAATGGGCTATTCTAAGGCACTTTTCTGTCCTTCCTGCTTATGCCAGTCTGCCTTGATCTTATTTTTCCCCCCTGTCAAACTATACTGTCCTGCTTTGCAGAAATCTCAGATGTAGCTGTTGCCTAGAAACTTGGGAGTCCTTAAAATGAATGTCTGCTAGGACAGCTAAAGACAGCTAGCCATAGAAGAAAGTAGGCCTTCTATTGGCAGTAAAATGCAGCAGATTTAAGATGGTATATTCTTAGATCACTTCTAGGAGTCTTCATATGTTAATTCCTACAACTTTAGAAATTTTAGACTGACATTCTCAGGTAACTATAAAGAAGCCCAAGCTGCACACGGTGGCAAGCACCTGTAGTCCCAGCTACTCACAGGGCTAAGGCAGGAGAATCACTTGAGCCCAGGAATTTGAAGCTATAGTGAACTATAATTGCACCTGTGAACAGTAACTGCACTCCAGCCTGGGCAACAGAGCAAGACCGTCTCTAAAAAATAAAATAATTATACAGTAGCCTGAACTTGAACATTATACTGTTCATTCTTCTGATTTCCTTTTCCCAAAAGTGACTATGCTAAACTATCTGACAATTAGTGTCCTTCCCTGGTAAAGAGCTTAATTTGGGTAGCAAAGCAGAACAGTAAAGGAACCAGCTGCCCCAGCCTTGCTTTCTCCAGCACTCAAGCTTACAGTATTAAACTCCATCTTACCCCAGGAGTGTGAATTTTCCAAAGATCCCTGCCTGTGTAACTCTCTAATTGATGAGCCAAACATTCTACTTAAAACAACCTATAAGACTAAAAATATGTACGATGTTAATTTTTAGTCTTCCAAGGGATGGAACCAGTGAATTTCCCCTATTGTCTAACTGGCTAGATGATTGCTTTAGTTATTCAAAACTTTCATAGGTAAGACTTTAGATCCCCATATCTTTCACACGGCTTTTCTTTTGACATCAGAAAATAGTTCTATGTCAAGACTACCTGATCTTAAATGTCAATCTTTTCTTTGCCAATCTGTGGTTCCTGCCATTTAGGCCTCATGGAGCCAGAGGCCTTAGAAATATGTCCTTATGACCCAAACCACAGGACACCAGCCAGCAGGTTACAGTACCACCTGGCAACATGCAGAAAGGTAATTTTTCCTGATAAGAACTGTAAATCAGGCCAGGTGCGGTGGCTCCTGCCTGTAATCCTAGCACTTTGGGAGGCCGAGGCGGGTGGATCGCTCAAGGTCAGGAGTTCGAAACCAGCCTGAGCAAGAGCGAGACCCCATCTCTACTAAAAATAGAAAGAAATTAACTGGCCAACTAAAAATATATAGAAAAAATTAGCCAGGCATGGTGGCGCATGCCTGTAGTCCCAGCTACTTGGGAGGCTGAGGCAGAAGGATTGCTTGAGCCCAGGAGTCTGAGGTTGCTGTGAACTAGGCTGATGCCATGGCACTCTAGCCCGGGCAACAGAGTGAGACTCTGTCTCAAAAATAAAAAAAAAAAAAAAAGGAGAATGGCAATTGCCTTTTAACCACCTCAGCCTGCAAGAGAATACTAGCAATCATATTCAGTTGGCAAAACTAGCCATGTGATCCTACCTAAATGTAAGGGAGGTGAGAATGTAGTCCCTGCCAGGGCAGCCACTTCACAGCAACAACGATGGAAGGGAAATTCAAATCTGTACTACCAGCTACCCTTCTGTGCAACAATAAAAAATGCTAAGTACTTGTGTTACTTCTTCCTTCTTTCTAGATAACTTACATCATACGCCTTCATTTGTTCTGAGGTTTTTGCTCCAAAAATGCTGGTTTGTGAAAGGCAAGATAAACCAACTTTTCATTGTTGGAATAGAAAGCAGAATACCTTTAAAGTTGGACTTTTTTTCTTTTTTTTTGAGAGAGGGTCTCACTCTGTCACCTAGGCTAGAGTACAGTGTGCAATCATAACACACTGCAGCCTCAACTCCTGGGCTCAAGCAATCTGAGTAGCTGGGACTACAGGCACATACCACCACACCCAGCTAACTTTATTTTTCTAGAGACAGGGTCTCACTGTGTCGCCCAGGCTGTTCTCAAACTCCCACAACAATCCTCCTGCCTCAGCCTCCCAAAGTGCTGAGATTACAGCTGTGAGCCACTGCGCCCGGCCCTAAAATTGAACTTTTTTTTTTTTTGAGACAGGGTCTCACTTTGTTGCTGGGGCTAGAGTGCCATGGCGTCAGCCTAGCTCACAGCAACCTCAAACTCCTGGGCTGAAGGGATCCTTCGGCCTCAGCCTCCTGAATAGCTGGGACTACAGGCATGCACCACCATGCCCGGCTAATTTTTTCTATATATATTTAGTTGGCCAATTAATTTCTTTCTATTATTAGTAGAGATGGGGTCTCGCTCTTGCTCAGGCTGGTTTTGAACTCCTGGCCTTGAGCGATCCTCCCTCCTCGGCCTCCCAGAGTGCTAGGATTACAGGCGTGAGCCACTGCGCCCGGCTAAAGTTGAACTCTTAAGTGATATGGCCATAAAGTCATAGGCATGACAGATGCCTAAACTTCAATTACAAACTTAAAAGATCTGTGTTGGTGGGCTCTGAGTGCTTCCATTCCTTCTCAATGACTCCAGTTCAGACTATATTCTATCAAAGACTTGCATACACAACATTCTTGATTCTGTATAAGATTTTCAAAGAATAAAAGACCAATTCCCAAAACTGTGAAGGAGAAAGAATAAGCATACTGTACATGAACCAGGTTAGGATCCCCAGCCAAACAAGCTTGAAGGCACATTCAAGAGTTACAGGAGCCATTAATGTAGTTACCCACCACACATACACAGGGGGAAGGGAAGGTGCAAAGGAACTATACAAAACAGAAGTTAGCAAAAAATCAATGATTCCTACTCTGACACTTAGTAATATTAACTATGTTTGATAAAGTAACTTTAATCTCCTATACTTGGTCATCCAGACTAATTCTCCAGTTTTGGTTGCCAATTAACTTTCCTCTTATGGTCATCTCCTATAGTGACTCAAGAGACCTAAAATAAGAGGTTACGAATGATAAACATCCTAACAACAATAAATCCTAGAGAAAAGGTAAAAAACAACTTTGTAAAACTAATATTGTAGTTTTAACTAATATCACTTATGTTGTATTCTAAACCTTTAAAGAGTCTTAGACAAACTTTTCTTCTTAAAAAAAAATTAAACCATATTTTCTATTCTAAGTTCCTGTTCCACCCACAATAGAATGCAGGGAAAGTCCTGATAGATTTGAATTAGACTTTGGAGAAAGGGCTGGTTAGAGCTCTGTTTGACATGCTACTAACACATATCAAGCTTAGGTCTACCATAAAAACACTCGCTATCAAAACAACACTACTTCAATCTTTTCTTTTTCCTCACAGCTCAGAAAAACTGATGGAGAAATTGTGGAGGAAAGAGCCGGCAGACAAAAGATTTATTTTTGTTTTTTTTTTTTAAACTTTGGGAAAATCTTAACTGTCAAGTTTTAAGTAATAACTCTTACCATTATTGGTATCTTAATATGTTTTTTATTTAAATAATGTATTTCCTATGACAAGTTTCTTTTTTTTATTCTTCCTTGTTTTCACTTTCTCATTTGTCAATTAAAAGGCTAGAGGGCGGCCAGGCGCGGTGGCTCACGCCTGTAATCCTAGCACTCTGGGAGGCCGAGGCGGGTGGATAGCTCAAGGTCAGGAGTTCAAGACCAGCCTGAGCAAGAGCGAGACCCCCCTCTCTACTACAAACAGAAAGAAATTAATTGGACAACTAAACATATATGTAAAAAAATTAGCCGGGCATGGTGGCGCATGCCGGTAGTCACAGCTACTCGGGAGGCTGAGGCAGAAGGATTGCTTGAGCCCAGGAGTTTGAGGTTGCTGTGAGCTAGGCTTATGCCACGGCACTCACACTACCCCGGGCAGCCCAGTGAGACACTGTATAAAAAAAAAAAAAAAAAAAAAAAAAAAAAGAACACAAGCTTTCAATTATGTAACTATATACAAATTAGAACTCGAGCTCTAAGGATTCTATGAGTAAACAGAAGCTCTAGAGTAGAGAAGGGCATAGACAGTCAAAACAGAGAGCAAAACAATCAAGAGGCAAGGTGGTGGTAGACCAGAAATGCAGAGCAAACAGACAAGAAAAGAAACATACATAGAGGGTTTCTTCAGATGCCTGCATTTCCTGATGGTTTTCTAATTCCCACTGCTGAGGGGCATAGCCACACATCAGTTCCTTTGGTGGGTTTCCAGTAAATTTCCTATCCCCCCCTATGGCTCACCATCCCTCATAGCCTTGTAAATTATAAGCCCCCCATTTGGTCTATCGTTTGTACTCCTGACAACACAAAAACCTTACTAAGATCAGAGGCAAAATATAAAAATATATCCGTGGAATAATGAAGGATAAATCTGGTCTTTATCCCTTGCTCCTGGCACAGAGCTTCAGAGAGGCTTGGAATTTCCTAATAGGAGCGTCTTTGTTATTTCTAAGGAGCCCCACTGGACCGTATCTGAGTTTATACTAAGGAGGTGACTCAAGGTGGGCCTTGCCAGAAAGACCAAGAATATGACTAGAGGGTTGGAACTTTCAACCCCACCCCCAGACCTCCAGAGAAAGGGGATGGAGATTGCACTTAAAATCATGTGGCCAATAATGTAATAATTCTAAATACCCAGATAAAATTCTAAATACTCCAGAGCCCAAGGAGCTTCTTAGTGGGTAAACACTTTGATGTGCCAGGCAGTTAAGGTTAACTCCAGGTAGTTGGTGTCAGAATGAATTGAATCGCAGGACACCCAGTTGGTGTCAGAGAATTGGTGTCAGACAGTATCCATCATTCATTATTTTCCTACTAACTAACTCAATCATTAGTTTTTTTTCTACCAAAGTAGTATGTTTCCATCAAGCAAAAAAAAAATTTTAATTAAAATACTCCAGAAAATATAACAATTACTTATGTAAACTAGTCCTCCAAAAATAACATTTTGTGGCCGGGCGCGGTGGCTCATGCCTGTAATCCTAGCACTCTGGGAGGCTGAGGTGGGAGGATAGTTTGAGCTCAGGAGTTCCAAACCAGCCTGAGCAAGAGCAAGACCCCGTCTCTACTAAAAAAAACATAGAAAGAAATTAGCTGGCCAACTAAAAATAGATAGAAAAAATTAGCCGGGCATGGTGGCGCATACCTGTATTCCTAGCTACTCGGGAGGCTGAGGCAGGAGGATCGCTTGAGCCTAGGAGTTTGAGGCTGCTGTGACCTAGGCTGATGCCACGGCACTCTAGCCTGAACAACACAGTAAGACTCTGTCTGGAAAAAAAAAAAAATTTGTTGTATATACTTCAACATTTTTAACTCTACTAGGAAAATGTATCAAAGAGGTTACAATAATTACTTCAATTTTTCACATGGGGGAAAGATACTATTACCTGAACTAAATTATGTCCAGATACCACAGCCAACCTGTGTTTTTACAAAATCTTGTCAAATGGAGAGGCCTATAATTTTAAACAAACTTTCTGTATTCTAATTAAGTTGATGTGAAACCATACAATAAAAATGTAATATTCCTTTAGAGTTCTTTGTTAAAAAACAGCTGTTGAATATCAATTTCCAAATAAATTGTGGGGAAAGAATGACAAACAAAATTTTAAATTAGCAAAATTCTCTCCATTAAACTGCTTGTGATAGTATGAGAACAAAAGGAAGCACATAAAACAGCCAATATATCAACGATTTTGTTAAAAATCCTTTACAAAATAAGCTTAGGTCATTCTCTTCAAAATAACCTAAAGCAGCGGTCCCCAACCTTTTTGGCACCAGGGACAGGTTTCATGGAAGAAACTGGGCGGAGCTCAGGAGGTGATTATTTTAAGTATTATGTAAAATGGAGATTATAAGATTATTTAGAATAGAGCTGGGCATGGTGGCACATGCCTGTAGTCCCAGCTACTTGAGAGGCTGGGGTGGGAACATTACTTGAGACCAGGAGTTCGCGGAGATGCGTGTGATAGGGAGGGCAGAGGCTGTAGATACAGATGAAGCTTTGCTCACTTGCCACTCAGCTCCTGCTGTGTGCCCCCACCAACCCCTGTCCCTAAGTTTCATGGAAGGCAATTTTTCCATGGATAGGGGCGGTGTGCGTGGCCCAGAGGTTGGGGACCACAGACCTAAAGGGCTCCCAATATTTTTTAGCATGTCCCAAACACAACAGAAATCATTTATTTAAACTCATTCAACTGGCCTGCCTCTTCCCTTAAGCAGGGTCTTCATGTGATCAATTATAGAACAGTCTAATTTTGACTTATTTTATACATTTAACCCCTGTGCACAGGCCTAAGAGTAGTAGTATCCTTAGGAAGACCTGTGCCCTAGGTTGGCCTTTGGCTGGCATCTGGGAACTTGACTAGTAAATAGGTCTGACAGAAAACTTTCTCTAATTGATATAGGTGGCTCACTGTGCCCAGATTTTGTGTGCAAATAAAGGTGGATCATGTTGAACACCTGCTTTCCTTCGGGGAGCCTGGAATTTTGGTACATGCAAAGCACAAGGTGCCTATGGGACCAGTCCATAATAAAAACGCCGGGTGCTGAGACCCTAATGGGCTTCTCTCTGGCAGAAACATGGCACACATGTTGTCAAATTTTTATTGCTAAAAGAATGAGCTCTATATGATTGCTCGTGGGAGGGAGAGAGCATGAGGAAGGCTGATTTTAGAGGGTTCCTCTAAAATCTACCTTGTCTTTTTCCCTTATGCTAATCTTAGAAAGACTGTGCATGGGCCGGGTGCAGTGGCTCACACCTATTATCCTAGCACACTGGGAGGCCGAGGCAGGAGGATCACTTGAGGTCAGGAGTTGAAGACCAGCCTGAGCAAGAGTGAGACCCCATCTCTAGTATAAATAGAAAGAAATTAGCCAAACAACTAAAAATAGAAAAAATTAGCCGAGTATGGTGGCCCATGCCTGTAGTCCCAGCTTACCTGGGAGGCTGAGTCAGGAGGATCGCTTCAGCCCATAAGTTTGAGGTTGCTCTGAGCTAGGCTGATGCCACGGCACTCTAGCCCGGGCAACAGAGAGAGACTCTGGCTCAAAAAAAAAAAAAAAAAAGTCTATACATCAAAAGTCTAACAGTGGTTTTAGTTGGGTGATGGGATCACAGCGTATCTAAATTATACTTATATCCTTCTGTGTTATATGAATTGTATACAGTTAAGTATCTCTTTACTTTATAACCAGGAAGAAAATAGCATTTCTATTTTGAAATAAGCTAGGAAAAATAAGCAGTTATTAAAGTTAATAGAAAAACATTTAATTTATTATGGCTACATGTGCCTTAAAATACCTAAGGAATAACACACAAAGTATTAGGAACCTACATGTCGAAAATTACAATTGTTAGGAGGATGTAAAAAGCCTTGAATACATGACTCTAGAAGGGGAGAAGAAATATTGCGAACATGTTAATTCTGACCAAATGAATTTATAAATTGAGTGCTATTATGACAATATCCCCAAGTAAATTTTTTTAAGTGAAGCTGAATTTTATAAAATAATTTCAAGTTAATGATGAAATGGAGAATATACTGAAAAGAAAAAAAGAAAATACTGAAAACAAAAAAATAAACAAGGAGATTTATTATAAACAAGGAGGGAATAGACCAGGGGTGGACAGTAAGGCATATATGGCTACTGCCAGATTTTAATAAACATGGCCACTCCAATCCATTTATGAATTGCCCATAGTTGATTCTCTGAGTTTGATAGTTGCAACAGAGACTATGTGGCCCAAAAATCGAAAATATTTACTATATGAACCTCTATAGAAAATGTGTACCAAACCTTGCAACAGACACTTCAATTATTGCTGTCATGTCCACAGCCTCTTCTAAGGGAGTTCAAAAAGACAATTTAGGAGGTACTATTATATAATCCACAGGTACCATAAGTAAGCAGAAGCTCAAACATAGAGAAACAGAGGTTGACGAAGCCAGTTAATAGCAAAAGAGGTGTGAACAGTGGTTAGGTACTTTAAAAATACTGATAGGCCGGGTGAGGTGGCTCACGCCTATAATCCTAGCACTCTGGGAGGCCTAGGTGAGCGGATCGCTCAAGGTCAGGAGTTTGAAACCAGCCTGAGCGAGAGCGAGACCCCGTCTCTATTATAAATAGAAACAAATTAATTGGCCAACTAAAAATATATAGAAAAAATTAGCCAGGCGTGGTGGCGCATGCCTGTAGTCCCAGCTACTCGGGAGGCTGAGGCAGGAGGATCGCTTGAACCTAGGAGTTTGAGGTTGCTGTGAGCTAGGTTGAAACCACAGCACTCTAGCCCAGGGAAAACAGAGTGAGACTCTGTCTCAAAAAAAAAAAAAAAAAAAAAATACTGATGCATCAGGGCCACTCCGGACTTATTAAAATCATAATGTCTGGCTTTGGTTTGTTTTAAAGCTCTTCAGTCGATTCTCAGTATAGAGAACTGCAGAGCTAGGAGAAACGGCAAACGCGCAGTGCGTGAGTGATGTCAAGGGAGTAGCACAAGAGCAACAATTTAAAATACCCGCCATTAAAGTGCCACACACTATCATTTCGGTTTTTGTATTTCCATTAAGTCCCCATCTTCCAAATTACTCCACGTCTACATAATAAACCTCTATTAATGAGTTTATTAGTAAGTTGAGTGATCCTTCATTTCTAGAAACCGAAAGAGCCAAATTAGTATAGAAATTTATGTCAGATGTATAGCTGCATGAAGCAGATCCTCAATAGAAATATGGAACATTTAGAATTGTTAGGGTGTGACTAGAGTGAAAATCATACACTATTCCCTGCACATACCACAACAAAATGACTTTTAGAATTCCAGGTTAGGTTGTGAGAAAACCACAAATTATACAATTGCCTTTGGGACTCATACACAGACTCACTTAGGGTGAAGCTCTGAAGCAATCAGTAGTGGCTACACTTTGCTTATTTCTAACCAAAGCAGGGTTTGACATTTGTTTCTCTTCTGACAATGATGTGTACATTCTGATATAACCATGAGGTGCTCATGCTGGAAAAGTATGATTTTGTCTCTATTATAGCTAGATATGGTGTTCAGTTACCATTCTAACAGCCACGGAATAACATGGATTAGACCCAACTAACATGGATTAGCTCCCAAGTTTGAGAATCACTGGACTAAACGTGTCACTTCAGGTTCCTACCAAATGTACACTCACTTCCTTCTAAAGAACCCTGCCGTGTCTATTGTCCCAGCTGTAACATTAGTATAGCCCTCGATAACCAGGTTTTGTTTCACATTTTCTAGTATTAATCCTCTTCATTGAGCACAGTTGATGAGACTAATCCACGCAATGCCAGCAGCCTATGACATGTCGAAGCATGAAAAGTACTGTACAAATGAAGCTAAGCTACGCCAAATAGATTCTCATTCTTTGGAATTTGAGTAGAAAAACACTGAGAACTAGGTAATTAGCAGTGAAAGCTAAAGCCGAATGCCTCAACAAAGACAGGGTAACGGCACCGGCAGCCATGAGGAAGCAAATACTATGAGGTGCTATGGGAAAGAATGCTGCAGACTGAATGTTGGCGTCCCCCCCAAATCCCTATGTTGAAACTTAATGCCCAATGTGACAGCGTTTGAAGGTGGGATCTTTGGTTGAAGTGATTAGGCCATAAGCGCAAAGCCCTCATGAGTGGGATTATTGCCCTCATAAAAGGGACCCCAGATAACTCCCTTGCCTCACAATTCTGCCATGTGAGGACACAGCAAAAACCCCGCTGTCTAGGAAACAGAAACAGGCCTTCATCAGACACCAAATCTGCCAGTGCGTTTATCTTGGACTTCACAACCTTCAGAATTGTGAGTAATAAATTTCTGTTGTTAACAAGCCACCCTGTCTCCAGTTCTCCAGTTCCAGAGACCATTATTGTAAGCAAAGTGTCACAATAATGGAAAAACAAACACCACATGTACGCACCACTAAATTGGAACTAATCGATCAACACTTACATGCACATGTGGAAACAACATTCATCAGAGCTCCAGTAGGTGGGAGTGGGGAGGAGGGGATGGGTAAATTCACACCTTGCAAGTACAACGCACACTATCTGGGTGATGAACACACTTGTAACTTTGACTCAAACGGTACAAAAGCAATTTATGTAATCAAAACGTTTGTACCCCTGTAATATTCTGAAATAATATATATTATATATACATAATTTTTTAAATTTAAAAAATAAGCCACCCTGTCTATAGTGGTATTTTGATAGCAGCCCAGACTACGGCAAAGATGAGTGAGAAATGATACAGACAACAGGCAGGAGACTAGAAAAAAGAGCTGAACCAAGTCAATGGCAGAGCAGAAAAGGTCCACAAACCCCAAAGGCTTAAGCCCCTAGAGCCACCACAGGTCCAGTTCCATGCCACACTGTTCTTAAGATTCCTGTGAAATCCTCATGTTCCTTACGTCCTACGTGTATCTGTATGAGAAATATCTAGTACATAAGCTAAGTCTCTGTTTTGTTTCTTGAAATAAGAAATCCTATGTGATTTAGAAAATGAGACTGAATTGGGTCGCATGAAGAGAACTTCAGCAAGAATGTGAAATATTTACATCTGGGTATTCCTAGGTTGGTGGGGGGTGGTTGAGAGCAGATATATCCTGGCCACAATATTGGAATATTAACAGCCCAGAGTAACTGTGGCAAAGTTACTGTCAGAGGAGCAAAATATAATGGTATACAAAAATACCTTTGCGGCCCGGCGTGGTAGCTCACGCCTGTAATCCTAGCACTCTGGGAGGCGGAGGTGGGCGGATAGTTTGAGCTCAGCAGTTCGAGACCAGCCTGAGCAAGAGCGAGACCTCGTCTCTACCAAAAATAGAAAGAAATTAGCTGGACAAATAAAAATATACATAGAAAAAATTAGCTGGGCATAGTGGCGCATGCCTGTAGTCCCAGCTACTCAGGAGGCTGAGACAGGGGGATCGCTTGAGCCCAGGAGTTTGAGGTTGCTGTGAGCTAGGCTGACGCCACGGCACTCTAGCCCGGGCAACAGAGTGAGACTGTCTCAAAAAAAAAAAAAGTAAAGCTTGAATGACAATTAGGAAGGGAGGGAAGCAGACACAGAAATTAGGACATGTTAAAGGCGGCACACTAGATGAATGATACAAACCCTTGCTGCTGACGTTCCCAGATCTGCCTTGAAACCATTTCCAATCTCAGGAAACTGAATTTTAGTTTCTTTAAATTTTAAATGTCTTTATTCAAACACAAACTTTTCCTTACTTGGACTCTTATGAAATCCTTGTCTACCTTATAGGCTGGCCCAGCCTAGCCCTGGCTGGCCCAAATTGTTTGACTAGCCCAAGAGAAGTCCATTTCTTAACAATCTAAGAGCCTACAATACCAGAAATTACTAAAAGGATTTCAACCACAGCTGAAGCTCACCAAGAATGTAGGTTTTCTGGAATTGGTTAAAGTGTCACAGTAGGAAGTTCAGGAAATGGGAATCCTCCTGACAGAAGAGACTAGAATGATAATAGAATGTTAATAGCCCACATTAGCCCCTGACAAGGCTGCTAATTAGGCATTTAAAGCTACGAAGGAAGATGTTGTGAGGGATCAGGCAGCTGTGGTTGTAGACTCACTTCAAATTTTTTTTAATGGCCAGGTAGCAAATATTTTAGGCTTTGCAGGCTATATGGTCTCTGTTCCAATTACTCCACTCTGCTACACATATAAGAATGAGCATGGCTGTGTTCCAATAAAACTTTATTACGGACACAAATTTGAATTTCTTACAATTTTCACATGTCATGAAATATTATAATCCTTTTAGTCTTATTCAACCATTGAAAAATGTAAACACCATTCTTTGTTCACAGACTGTACAAAAAGAAGCAGTTGGCCAGATTTGGCTCATGGCCAAGTTTGCTGAACCCTAATATACCGAATTGCAGCAAAGATGGAGATGGTCATTTACCCTTTATTTTTCTTTGAAGATGCTGTATTTTAATATCTCCAAGGATATTCTGGCTGGGCGTGGCGGCTCACGCCAGTAATCCTAGCACTCTAGGAGGCCGAGGCAGGAGGATCACTCGAGGTCAGGAGTTTGAAACCAGCCTGAGCAAGAGCAAGACCCCTTCTCTACCAAAAATAGAAATAAATTAGTGGGACAACTAAAATATACAGAAAAAATTAGCCGGCCATAGTGGCGCATGCCTGTAGTCCCAGCTACTCGGGAGGCTGAGGCAGAAGGATTGCTTGAGCCCAGGAGTTTGAGGTTGTTGTGAGCTAGGCTGACACCCGGGCACTCTAGCCCAGGCAATAGAGTAAGACTCTGGCTCAAAAAAACAAAACAAAACAAAACAAACAAGGATATTCTGATGACTGTAAACTGCCTGCTTAATAGAATATTCTTGTTCTATTTTTTTACCATCTTATCCATTTTTAAGTATACAGTTTAGTAGTTTATATTCGTATTGTTATGCAACCAATCTCCAGAACTTTTTCATCTTGCAAAACTGAAACTCTATACCCATTAAACAACTACCCATTTCCCCCTCCCCCCAACCCCTAGCAACCAACATTCTACTTTCTGTTTCTCTGCCATGCATCTTTTGAAGCTAACCCATACTATCATTTGGGGACACAAGAGCTAGAAAGCAACTTGTGTCACTATCTAGAGTGGCAGAGGTGACTATGTTAGGGATTCTATACATGAAAGTTGTAACATGTTAAGGTGCTTTAGGTTAAAAATATTAAGTAAATAATATTAAATTTGAATAATATACAAATATTAAGAAATACTTATTTGCCTGGCAGCTATAGAGTAAAATACACCTATTACATCAGTTATGGTGTCTGCCACACACACCCTCACAGCCTCTTCTAAGGAAAACAGAATTGCACAAAATTCCTATTGAATACATAGCCACAGAAAATAGTTTCATATGGCACCAAAGCAAAGACAACCATGGGGTAAGCCATAATATTATGATAGGACCTGAAATGAAAGCTCTAGCCAAAAAAACCATGATGATGTGAATCAAGGAGATTCTCTGGATCCCAGGAATTTGAAATGCAGAACAAGGAATGAGATAAACACCCATAAAAGCTGAAGCTGAAAGGTTTCCCAAAATTAAAAAAAAGGTATGAGGGATGCATGAGCTCAAATAGTCTAGAAGCAGAAATTTGAAGTATGAACAAATGAGAAAGTAAAAGAATAATGAAAGACTTTTAAAAAATGGAAGCACTGTCAATGGCAGAGCTCTAGAACAATGATTCCTACCCAGACAGTACAATCCACTGGCAGTGCTATGAAAATTTGTAGGGACATTCTTAGTTGTCACAATAATTGGGGTCACTACTGACATTTAATGGAGAACAGTCAGGGAGATAAGATAACCTGCAATATAGCAGACAGTCCCTCAAAGCAAAGAACTGAAATATACCACCAGACTCACTACAAATGCAAATTAGTACTTTGGTGCATAATAATGAAAAATTTGACATGAAGTGATACAAAACAGCTCAGCAATTCAGAATGTTGTTAGGAAAACAAAGTTGAAACAGAATAGGAACATTGGCATAAGATTTCAATGCTGTGTCAAATTACAAATGTAGTAGAAAAATTGAATCTAATACCAGTTACTGCTCACTGCAAAACAGACAAATTTAGATGCAAATAAGAGAGACTTTTTCAGGCAGAGCAGAGAACTGATGAGGTTCTTAAAGCTTCCTTAAACTCCTTATGATCCAGAAGAATGTCCAACCAACTTCTACAATTAGATTCTTATGAAATCTCATATTGCCTAACTGTCACTTGTATAACTTCATAAATAACCCCCACCCCTTACTTGATTTAGCCTAAGTTTCTACTGCTTGTAAATGAACAAACCCCAAACATGATTGTTTTTAAGTGGCAGCAAGAACAGGGTTGGACAGCAAGGACAAATCACACAATAATATGTGGCATATTTAGAATTGGTGGTTATGAGTTTCCAATAGAGAACACTGAGAATGTCATCCATAGAGCAAAATGGAATACTAATAATCCTTACCTGACTTTGCATTTGAATTTCTGAGAACTAGACCTTACTTAAGCTCACCAAAGGCAAGGTTTGGGGCAGCCACAGACAATTTCAAAGATAAAAGAATGCAAGCCAGGCACTTAAAATGCCTTAAGTGGCTAGGTAATATAAAATAGTAAAACAAGGCCAGGCATGGTGGCCACGCCCATAATCCTAGCACTCTGGGAGGCCCAAGCGGGCGGATCCTTTGAGCTCTGCAGTTCCAAACCAGCCTGAGCAAGAGCGAGACCCCATCTCTACTAAAAATAGAAAGAAATTAATTGGCCAACTAAAAATATATAGAGAAAATTAGCCAGGCATGGTGGCGCATGCCTGTAGTCCAAGCTACTCGGGAGGCTGAGGCAGGAGGAGCGCTTGAGCCCAGGAGTTTGAGGTTGCTGTGAGCTAGGCTGACCCCACAGCACTCTAGCCCAGGCAACAGAGGGAGACTCTGTCTCAAACAAAAAACAAAAAACAAAAAAAAACAAAAGCCAACAGTAAAACAGGGTAGTTACTACACAATGTGGTAAACTAGAGAGCAGAAAACCCTTCTTTAAAATAAGCCTACCTTTACTTGGCCTCAGTGGGAATTTAGATCCCATCTTCTGATATTTCAGGAGACAGTAAAAATCTAGACTTTTATGTAAAGTCTTTTAATTTTTAAATATTCACCTGATTTTAAAGAAATACTGTGTGGGCCAAAGGAGACCAATCTACAGGAGTAATCTAGTCCAGAGGATACCAGTTCGCTCAAAATGTCTTACTCATTGTCTTATAAAGTTGTTTCATACACAATATTACATTAGACCAAAGACACATACACATATACATAAGTACCTACATACAGCTGGGACAAAAATTTCACAAAACAATACGGTCATCCCTCAGTATCCATCGGGGATTGGTTCTAGAAACCCCTACAGATATCAAAATCCACAGATGTTCAAGTCCCATATATAAAATGGTGTAGTGTCTGCATACAACCTACACATATCCTCCTGTATACTTTAAATCATCACTACATTACTTATAATACCTAATACAATGTAAATGCTATGGAAATAGTTTCTATACTATATTGATTTTTTGGGTATCATTTTCATGGCTGTATTGTTATTTATTGTTTTTTCCAAATATTTCTGATCCACAGTTGGTTGAATCTGTGTATATGAAACCCATGGATACGGAGGGCTTCCTGTACTTACCCTTTGCCAGATGATGGCTAGTATTTTCCCATTTTCTTATCTATATTCTATGTTATCTATTTTTCCTAATCTATTCCATTTTAATGTATACAAGTGCATTCAAAACTATGGCCCAGTTTTAAACAATGCCCAAGGAAAACTGCCAAGCCCCTGGCCTAGTTAAACAGGTAGTGATATATACCCATGTTTTATACCACATGGGAAAAAGGTAATATTACAAATAAGCCAAAATTATGAAGAAGCAGAAGCTATGAGGTTATAAATGCATTTATAAACATATTCTGTTAGCCGGAAGCATTTTTAAAAAATTGAAGCCAAAAAAATTTGAAGCCATGAGGGAGAGAGTACCAAAAAAAAAAAAAAAAAAAAAAAAAAAAACTAAAGCGAATTAGGCTGTTTGCAGAGAGCTAAAAATCCTGGCAATCTGAGGCCCACATTTCCACTAGGCAACAATCAGCAGGAGCCAAGCACTAAAGCCTTCCCATTTGGATGAAAGGTCCATGTTCCAAATGACCACAATCCCAAATACTCCCTACCATCCTCCTAAAAGCGTCAGGTGCCCTTTACCATCCCACTTGCACTCTTGCTTATATTTTAGAGAAACTTCTCTTCTATCTAAGGAGAAGTTTCTATCAAAAGTGGATAAACAAAAGAAAAGCAGCCCCCACCAAAAGGCAGTGTTTCAAGAAAAAGGAAGAGAATGAATACCAGAACCATCTTACGCATTTATGCATTTGGATCCTGCCTGCCATCATTTGCAAATGCTATCCCTGAAACAAAGGATAGAGAAGTCAGTTGTTAATGGATATATTAGAAGCTATAAGAAAAACAGGAAAAGAAGCAGAACCTAAGTGTAATCATCATATTATCTGCACAACACAAAAGTAAAGATCCATAAACTTCAGGTGTCAGGCAGATGGGAGGGGGAGAAGGAAATGGGTATATACATACATAATGAGTGTGATACGCACCATCTGGGGGATGGACACGCTTGAAGCTCTGGGGTGGGGGTAAGGCAACACACGTAACCTAAACATTTGTACCCCCACAATGTGCTGAAATAAAAAAATATTAAAAATTAAAAAAAAAAGATCCATAAACTGCTGCTATTGGTATACAGATATCTAACTAAACTGGGATATGACAAGCCTAGTAAATTTGTGTTCTTAGGAATTGGAGTTGGAATATCAAAAGTAATCACAGTAAGCAAAGGGAACTAAAGCTGAAAGGATACACAGAGAGCCAACACAATGCAGAGGTGCGGCCATGAGGGCTATAAGCAAGCCACACTCGTTCATTTATGTATTGTCTATAGCTGCTTTCACACTACAACAGCAGAAACCATATGGATTACAAAACCTAAAATATTTAAAATCAGGCCCTCAACAGAAAAAGCTTGCCAACTCCTGTCATTGAGGAGAGCCTAAGTCAGCAGCAACAAAACTGAGAACATACTCAGAGAAATGGGCTGAGAGAATGCTTAAGATATGTTAAAAGCAGAGCACTGGAGAAAAGATTCTGAAATTCCTGCTGCTGGAATCCCTGTGAGTACCCTTACTACAATCTCCCAAACCCTCAATGTATTGGACATTTAGAAAAATTAGTTACATACCACACAAAGAGATCCCCAATGGGAAAGATTTATATTTAAAAATAAATAAATAAAAATGTATAAATGAATTATGAACTGTAAGAAAATATATTTATCTTGGCCGGGCGCTGTGGCTCACGCCTGTAATCCTAGCTCTCTGGGAGGCCGAGGCGGGCGGATTGCTCAAGGTCAGGAGTTCGAAACCACCCTGAGCAAGAGCGAGACCCTGTCTCTACTAAAAATAGAAAGAAATTAA
>CAUYMX010039966.1:0-22830 GCA_963573855.1 Lepilemur septentrionalis | reverse complement strand
GGACTTTCCACTATACGTTCTGTTTTTTCTAGGGTATTGTGAGTTCATTCAAATATAAGTAAGTAACTTGAAAACTAGCCATTTTTTTAATTTAATTTTTCAAATTGACAAATAATTATACATATTCGTGGGGTACATAGTGTGTTTCCATATATATAATATATAGTGATCAGACTAGTAGGATACACATCATCTCAAAGATTTATTATTTCTTTGTGTTGGAAATGTCCAGTGTCCTCCTTCTAGCTATTTGAAACTGTATATTATTTTTAACTACAGTCATCCTACAGTGGTACAGAACCCTTTAACACTGCCATCCCCAACCTGTGGTTCGTGCCTCTCCCTACCATCTGTGGAAAAATTGTCTTCCATGCAACTACTTAGGAAAGAGGTGGGTGCACAGCAGGAGGTGAGCGGTGGGTGAAGGAGCGAAGCTTCATCTGTACTTATAGCTGCTCCCCATAACTCACATCACCGCCTGAGCTCTGCCTCCCCGCCCCACCGCACCCAACCCCCATGGGAAAATTGTCTTCCATGAAATTAGTCCCTGGGGCCAAAAAGGTTGGGGACCCCTGCAATCTTTGCCTGTCTTTTCCTTACTCTTACTCTTGCATATCTCTAGTATCGTCTGTTCTACTTTTAACTTATATGAGATTAGTTTTTCTTAGCTTCCACATATAAGTGAGAACATGCGGTGTTTAACTTTCTGTTCTTGATTTACTGCACTTGACATCCTCTAGTTCCATCCATGTTGCTGGGAATGACAGGATTTCATTTTTTGTGGCTGAATAGTATTCCATATTGTGTGTGTGTTTGTGTGTGTGTGTGTGTATATACATTTTCTTTATCCATTAATTTGTTGGACACCAAGGGTGATTCCATATCTTGGCAATTGTGAATAGTTCTGCAGTAAATGTGGGGGGGCAGATATCTCTTCAATGTAGTGATTTCCTTTCCTTTGGATAAATTCCCAGTAGTGGGACTGCTGGATCATACGTTAGTTCTATTTATAGATATTTGAGAAAATTAGCCATTGTTTTTGATTGATTATCCTTTCACTAATGTCACTGTTTACTGTAATTTAAAAAACAGAACATTTCTTTGTAATGTTTTATGTGCTATCTTAAGTTCAGCTGTATTTCAGTTAATTGGTTAAATCAGACTGATAAGCTATGTGACTCTGTTATACTGACTGATTTATTATGAATAGAAACAAGTATATACTTGGATAAGATTATACTGTTAAACTGTTACTTTATTGTAAGGCCTATATGTTCTTTGGTAAATATTATATGTCCTTTTGACTTGTTAAAAAATTAAATGTATGTAGGCTAAAGGAAATATGAGTATTATGAAGTGATCTAAAATCTTAAAGTTGTGATGAAAGAAGAGACAAAAAGCTAAGAGGATTCCCAGAAGTAGGAAGAATAAAAATATAATAGTGTTGGGCATGCATACCTCTAGTCCCAGCTACTCAGAGGCTGAGGTGGGAGGATTGCTTGAGGTCAGGAGTTCGAGACTGTAGTGCACTGTGATCACACCTGCGAATAGCCACTGTACTCTAGCCTGAGCAACACAGTGAAACTCGATCTCTAAAACAAAGCAAAACAACAACTACCAAAAAAAAAGTAATAACAATATATAGTGGGAGAGTCTGTTGTTATTCACAGAGCAAGAGTACCATGTCTAGAAAAACCATTGTATTTCATAATCAAAGATGTTGTTGGGAGGCCGAGGCGGGCGGATTGCTCAAGGTAAGGAGTTCGAAACCAGCCTGAGCAAGAGTGAGACCCCATCTCTACTAATAATAGAAAGAAATTAATTGGCCAACTAAATATATATAGAAAAAATTAGCCGGGCATCATGGCACATGCCTGTAATCGCAGCTACTCGGGAGGCTGAGGCAGAAGGATCGCTTGAGCCCAGGAGTGCGAGGTTGCTTGTGAGCTAGGCTGACGCCACGGCACTCTAGCCTGGGCAGCAGAGACTCTGTCTCAAAAAAAAAAAAAAAAAAAAAGATGTTGTGGCTAATGATGCTGTTGTGAACAGGGGTATGGATATGTCTGGTCATTTGAATTGAATATGCAACCAGAAAATTAGTGTGTTTGAAAATAAGAGTATTAGTGCATGTCTCTGTCATCAAAGTAGAAAATATAGCACCAAAGGATTATTTTCTTTTCACTTTTAAGTGTAGGTATATATTGTCAAACTGCTAAACAAAGCCTTGATAGCTGTATCTAGGTATGCCTGTCTCTCTAATCTATTTATCTGTTAGTATTAGAAGCATCTTACTTATTTGACATCTCTTCCTGTTTGTGTACAAGTCACTCCAGTAATTCACCCTGTAAAGAAACAGTTAGACTCAGATTGGCCTTGAGTGAAAAACACAGAACTATTACATTAATTTGACTTACTAATTTATGTAAAACATTTTCTGATTTTTAAGAATATCTTAACTACCTCAAGGGTTGAGTAATCCTCAGCCCATCATCTAATTATTTATTAGGATTACTACAGCAGTATGTAAAGAAATTTTTCATGTTGTGACTAATGGCAACTTTGATGAATTTTGCACAACTAATCTAAATCTGTCTTAAGTAACCAGTCTGTTTTCGGTAAAATTTGTATGTCCGAAATAGGAAACTCAAAGTTATATTTTCTAGTACTCACTGTATGAATTTTTTGTCTGATAGCTGTCCATTAAAGCACTCCCTATTTTATCTACCCTTATTTATTTATTTATTTTTTAAACAGAGTCTCATTGTCTTGGCCTGCTGTATCACCCCAGGTAGAGTGCAATGACATTATCATAGCTCACTGCAACCTCAAACTCCTGGGTTTATGTGACTCTCCTGCCCCAGCCTTCGGGGTAGCCGGGACTATAGGAGCTAACCATCATGCCTGGCTAATTTTTTCTATTTTTGGTAGAGACAGGGCCTCACTCTTGCTCAGGCTTGGTCTCGAACTCCTGACCTCAAGCCATCCTCCCACCTTGGCTTCCCAGAGTGCTAGTATTACAGGCGTGAGCCACTGTGCCCAGCCTAACCTTATATGGGTTGTTTATCTTGCACAAAATCCCATGTTGCCTCAAGGGGAAGTTAGGAAATCAGGTGCTAAGGATGAGAAAAGACATATTTTCTAGACTCTTCTGGTCTTAGGGTCTCAGGTTTGCCTTTCTGGCTTCTTTCTTTAACATTTGACTGCTTTCATGGCTGGGCATGGTGGCTCACACATGTAACTCTAGCACTCTGGGAGGTCGAGGTGGGAGTTTGAGACCAGCCTGAGCAAGAACAAGACCCTGTGTCTACAGAAAAATAGAAAAAAATTAGCCAGGCACAGTGGTGTCCACCTGTAGTCTCAACTATTTGGGAGGCTGAGTCAGGAGGATCAATTGAGCCCAGGAGTTTGAGGTTGCAGTAAGTTATGATGATTCCACTGCACTCTAGCCAGGGTGACAGAGCAAGACCCTGGCTCAAAAAAAAAAGAAAAAGCCCAGAATTTTTGGTTGCCTTCAATTTTTAAATTTTAAAAGTCTTCCTTATATTTTTAGTCTCACTCTCTAGAGGTAAAATCATGTTAAGAAAAATACTTTTATTTGAAATATGATAGATTAAAAATTGTATATATAATAATTACACAGCTTGATGAATTTTCAGTAAATATATCTGTGTAACCAGCATCCTAGATGTAGAAACAGACCATTACAAACACCCAGTACTCCTTTCAGTCATGAACTCATTCTTCCTCAAGGGAACTATACTGACTTCTAACAGCATAGATTGGTAAAATCACCTTTAACCATATCTACTGTTAGTTCTTTTGATGGTTATTACTCTAAATTGTCCATTTATTGCTGTATTTCTTTTTTTAAACAACATTTTATTTTGAGCTAACTTTAGACTTGACAGGAAAGTTGCAAAAGAGGCACCTAGAGTGCACTTGTATTCTTCATTCCATTTCCCCTAACATATTACATAACCATAGTATAATTTTCAAGAGTAATATAATATTGATATCAGTATAATATGATTCAGCAAACTGTAGACTTTGTTTGAATTTCAGCATTTTTTTTCCTCTGATGATATTTTTCTGTTCCAAGATCCTATCCAGGAACTGCACTGCATTCAGTTGTTATATCTCCTTAGTCTTCTCTTTTTTTTTTTTAACAGTCTTCAATTTTCCTTTGTCTTTCATGACCTTGATATTTTTGAAGAGTGCTGATCAGTTGTTTTCCAGAGTGTCCCTCTGTTTGGGTTTGTCCAGTGTTTTCTCATGATTGGAGTGAGGTTATGCATTTTTAATAAAAATACCACAAAAATGATATTGTGTCTTCCTTTCACAGGGCATTACATCAAAGTGTTCATCCTGTTGATGTATTTTATCCTTGGTGATGTTTACCTTGATCATTTGGCTAAGTTGGTATCTGCTTTCAGTTTTTACATTTAGATTCCTAATCTTTTTGGAGTTTATTCTTGTGTGTAGTATGAAATATGGATCTAATTTTATCATTTTTCAAATGAGTACTCAGCACCATTTATTTGTTAGAAAGCTCATCTTTCCAATTGATACAGAAAAAAATTTAACAAAATTCAACACCTTTTTATGATAAATAACACTTAACAAACTAGGAATAGAACGAAGCTACTGCAACGTAATAAAGGCCATATATGAAAAATCCACAGCTAATGTCATACTCAATGGAGGAAGCCTGAAAGTTTTTCCTCTAATATCAGGAAGAAGACAGGGGTGTCCACTTTCACCACTTTGTTTAACATAATACTGGAGTCCTAACAAGAGCAATTAGGTAAGAAAAAGAAATAGAAGGCATCCAAACTGGAAAAGAAGAAGTAAAATTATCTCTGTTCATAGATGACATGGTCTTATATGGAGAAAACCCTAAAGATTCCATTAAAAAACCCTGAATCTGATAAATCAATTCAGCAAAGTTGCAGAATACAAAATTAACACACAGACAATTTGACTTCTATACACTAACAGTGAACAATCTGACAAGGAAATTAAGAAAAAATTCCACTTACCATAATATTAAAAAGAATAAATAGGCTGGGCGTGGTGGCCCATGCTTGTAATCTTAGCACTTTGAGAGGCTGGAGTGGGAGGATCACTTGAGGCCAGAAGTTTGAGACCAGCCTGAGCAAAATCATGAGACCCTGTCTACAAAAAATAGAAAAATTAGCTGCGTGTGGTGGTGTTTGCTTATAGTCCTAGTTTCTTGGGAGGCTGAAACAGGAGGATCACTTGAGCCCAGGAGTTTGAGGTTGCAGTGAACTGTGTATGATGATGCCACTATACTCTAGCCTGGTAACAGCAAGACCCTGTCTCAAAAAAAAAAAAAAAAAGGACACAATACTTAGGAATAAACTTAACGAAGGAGGAGAGGAAAGGCTTGTATACTGAAAACTACAAAATGTTGCTGGAAGAAATTAAAGAAGACACCAATAAATCCTGTTTTCCTAGATTGGAAGACTTAATATTATTAAGGGGTCAGCACTGGCTGGGTGCGGTGGCTCACACCTATAATCCTAGCACTCTGGGAGGCCGAGGCGGGTGAATCGTTTGATCTTAGGAGTTCAAGACCAGCCTGAGCAAGAGCAAGACACCATGTCTGCTTAAAAAAATAGAAAGAAATTAGCTGGACAACTTAAAAAATATATATATATGGAAAAAATTAGCCAGGCATGATGGTGCATGCCTGTAGTCCCAGCTACTCGGGAGACTGAGGCAGGAGGATCGCCTGAGCCCAGGAGTTTGAGGTTGCTGTGAGCTAGGCTAATGCTACGGCACTCTAGCCCGGGCAACAGAGTGAGACTCTGTCTCAAAAAAAAAAAAAAAAAAAAAAAAAGATGTCAGTACTACCCAAAGCCCTGTACAGATTGAGTGCCACCCCTATCAAAATCCCAGTGACTTTTCTGCAGAAATAGAAAAACCCATTCTAAAATTCATATGGAATCTCAAGGGACCCTGAATAGCCAAAACAATCTTGAAAAAGAACAAAGTTGGAGGTCTCACACTTTCCAATTTCAAAACTTACTATAGTCACCATGAGCAGGCTGAGTGTTGTGGGGCAGGCAGGGGCTTCAGGGCAGTGGGAATGAAGGCTGAAAAAGTGCAGACCACTCAGGCACTGCTTATTTTGCTGGCTTTGATCTGCTGTTGTACCAGGGGTCTAACCAGGCCTGTGTCTGCCTCCTTCCTAAATAGGCCAGAGAATTCATCTACACAGCCTTCCTACAGCAGCTCCACACTCCAGGTCGCCAGATGGGAGTTCCATACCAGTGTTTTCTCCTAGGACATTGACGCAGTGGACAAATTTATTGTTGCCGGGACAGCCATAGTTTATGTGGCTAGTTCAGGAGCTGGCATTGGAACAATGTTTGGCTGCTTGATCACTGACTATGCCAGGAACCTGTCTCACAAGCAGCAGTTCTTCTGTGCCATTCTGGGCTTTGCCCTGTATGAGGCCCTGGGCTCTTCTGTTTCATGGTTTCCTTTCTCATCCTGTGTGCCATGCATGCGAGGCTCTTGTAGGGGTCACCTATGCACACCTGCTGTTGCAACTCCATGTCGTTCCTTATGCTGAAGTATGCTACACTTTACATGAAATGTTTCTCTAAAAACAAACAATCCCTCACCCCCCAAAAAACTTACTACAAAGCTACAGCAATGAAAATATTGTAGTACTGACATAAAGCTAGACATAGAGTAGAGAACACAGAAAGAAACCCTCACATACATGGCAAATGATTTTTGACAAGGGTACCAAAACTATGAAACGGAGAAAGGACAGTTGTTTCAACAAGTGGTGTTCGGAAAACTGGATATCCATATGCAAAACTATAGGGTTGGACCTTTACCTTATACCACATATAAAAATTAATTCATGTAATCCTAGCACTCTGGGAGGCCGAGGTGGGTGGATAGCTCAAGGTCAAGAGTTTGAGACCAGCCTGAGCAAGAGGGAGACCCCCTCTTTACTATAAATAGAAAGAAATTAATTGGCCAACTAAAAACATATGTAAAAAATTAGCCGGGCATGGTGGCGCATGCCTGTAGTCCCAGCTACTCGGGAGGCTGAGGCAGAAGGATCGCTTGAGCCCAGGAGTTTGAGGTTGCTGTGAGCTAGGCTGATGGCACGGCACTCTACAGCCCGGGCAACAGAGTGAGACTCTGTCTCAAAAAAAAAAAGAGTCTTAGCATCCTTATCAAAAATAGGTTGACCATAAATGTAAGAGTTTTATTTCTGGACCCTCACTTTTATTGCTTTGATCTTATATGTCTGTTTTTATGCCAATACTTCACTGCCTTGATTATTATAACTTTGTAATAAGTTTGAAATAGGGAAATGTGAATTCTGCAACTTTTCTTTTTTGAGATTCTTTGGCTATTCGGAGACTCTTTCATTTCCATATGATTTTTATGAGCAGCTTATCAATTCCTGAAAAAAAGCCAACTGGAATTTGATGGGGATAATGTTGAATCAATAGATCAATTTAGGGAGTATTGCCCTCTTAACAAAATATTAATTCTAACAACCCGTGAACATGGGATAGCTTTCTATTTTTGTAGATCTTTAATTTCTTCCAACAGTGTTTTGTATTTTTCAGTGTACAAAGCCTGCACTTTTGTTAAATTTATTCTTAAGTAATTTATTCTTTTTGATGTTATTCTAAATGGAATTTTCTTAATTTCATTTTATATTATTCATTGCTACTGTCTACAATAGTAATTGATTTTTACATGAAGCTCATATCCTGCAAACTTGCTGAACTCATTTATTAGTTTTAATAGTTTTTTAGTAAATTCCTTAGGATTTTCTATGTATAAGATCATGTTGTCTGTGAGTAGAGATATTTTTACTTCTTTGTTTCCAATCTTGATGTCTTTTATTTATTTTTCCTATGTTAATGTCCTGGCTAGAACCTCCAATATGTCTGAGTTAAAGTAATAAGAAAGGACATCCTTGCCTTGTTTCTAACATTAGGAGAAAAATGGTCACTCTTTCTCCATTAAGTATGATGTTGCACTGGATTTTAGTAGATGCCATTTATTAAGTTGAGGAAATTTTCTTCATAGACTATTAAGTATTTTTATCATGAATGGGCGTTGGAGTCTGTCAGATGCATTTTCTATATCGTTTGAGACAATCATATGATTTTTATTCTCTATTAATATGGTGTATTACATTGACTGATTTTTGTATGTTAAACCAAGCTTTCATTCTTGCGATAAATCCTACTGGGTCATGGCATATATATTCTTTTGGTATAATTCTTTTTATATGTTTCAAGATTCCACTTACTACTATTTTATTGAGGATTTTTGCATCTGTATTCATACAGAATATTGGTCTGTAGTGTTCTTTTCTTGTGATGTCTCTTTGTCTGGTTTTGGTATCAGGGTAATACTGGCCTCATGGAATTAATTGGGAAGTGTTCCCTTCTTTTGTATATTTTGGAAGAGTTTATTAAGGTCTGGTGTTAATTTATCTTTAAATGTTTGGTAGAATTTACCAGTAAGACCATGTGGTTTCCTTTGTCCAGACACTAACACATGCTCCTTTCTCTTTCCTCTCTCCTTCTGGTTACATGTATGTTTGTGCACTTAATAGTGTCCCACATTTCTCTGAGTCTCTGAATTTTTCTTTATTCTTTTTTCTTTCTGTTCTTCAGATAGCAAATCACTATTGCTCGATCTTCAAACTCACTAATTCTTTTGTCAATTCAAATATGCTGTTAAGATGACCTCTAGTGAATTTTTCATTTTAGTTATACTTTTCGACTCCAGAATTTCCATTGGTTCTCTTTTTATAATATCTATCTCTGTTAATAGTCTTTATTTGAAGACAGCTTGTTGTCATTCCTTCCTTTTATTCTTTAGACATGGTCTCTTTTACTTCTGTGAACATCATTACAATGGCTGCTTTGAGGTCTTTGCGTGCTAAGTTCAACATCTGGGCCTCTTCAAAAGTTGTTCCCGTTGCCTGCTTTTTTTCCCTTGTATATTGGTCACACTTTCCTGTTTCTTTGTATGTCTCATACTAGTTTTGGTTGGAAATGAGACAATAGATAATATGTTGTAGCAACTCTGGCAACTGATCCCTCCTGCCCAGGATTTAATGTTGTTTGTTTGGTTGTTCATCTATTTGATCAGTGACTTGGCTGAACTGGCTCTGTGAAGTCTGTTTCCCTGCATTGTGAAGCCCCTGATTGCCTGCTCTTATTTTATTTTATTTTTTTCTTGTTTTTGTCACTTAACCTAGCTACCCAGGTGTCACTATTGGGTCAGCATAAGCCACTAGTTGGTCAGACGGTTGTGTTAAAGCCCCTTAGCCAGTTAGACTTTTGCCCTTTACTGCTGGATGTATGTGTGGCTTAGAGGCTGCCATCACAATTCAGGAGTTTAAGTTTTTGCCCACATTCAGCCGGGGGCTAAGAGCTTGGGTTTTCCCTCTTCAGTCTCTCCTGAGAAGGCATCCTTGGACATGGACACAGTCTTTTAAATTTCCAGGGATGTATATAATTTTAATTTTAATCCTGGCTTCTTAGGGGTTACTCTTGGGTCAAAGTAGTTGATTGTTAAGCCAGTTTTTGGTCAGAGGTTGTGCTAAAGCCCCTAGTACCAGAGGGGATTGCGATCTTTGGTTGATCTGTGCATGGCCTGGGAATGTTTCTGAGTCTGCTTCACATCCTGCTCCTGAGTAGGTACTTGCAGGCAGCCACCCTGCCTCGAGGTTGGCTGTGCCCCCAGGAAGGCTCTTCTGGGTTCTGTCGACCTCTGATTGCTGTGCCTTCTGGCTGTCTGCTGCAGTGGAGCGGCCATGCTCCCACGCAGCTGACTCTGTCCTTCTTACCGGGATTTTGTAGATGTTCTTGAATGAATCTTTCGCTATTGATGTGTACCCCTTAGGTCATACATCAAATTAATGGTTGTTTAATAATTTTCTCTGTTAAACGGTTGTTTGTTGAGGAGAGAGTTCTCCAAGCTCCTCACCCGAGCATTCTGTAAATCAGCCTCCTAGATTAATGCGTTCCTTCCCACTTTTATCATATACTAAAGTGCCGTTTGTTTCCGGATCTCTTTCTGGACACCCTGTGTCTTTTTTTCTCAGCGTTTTAATTAGTTTATATATATATACATATTAATTCTTTTAAAAATCTAATAGGAGGATGTGTCCTCCTTGGATGGATGAGGAGGCTGTGACTCAGAGGGTGTGGCCAACAACACATAGCTCGTGTGGAGCCAGGTTGCTAATCCAGGTCTTCCCAGACTCTCGCACAGCTGCCTGCCAGCCGGCCAGTGCCCCACAGGTCCCTGACACAAGATGAGTGACTTTAGTCTAGTATGGAAGTGTGTGGCAGCCCCAGATAGTACTTGAAGAAGATAACATGGATTGGCCATGAATGGTGGTTTGAATACTGTTCACATCTCATTCTGCTGACTGAGGGGGTGGATCCTGGAGCTCATCTGTGACTTCAGATATTTACTGTATTTCTTTTCTTCAATTCATTATGATTGGCAGGCTGAAGAGTAGCATAGTTTGAAGGGGACTGATTAGGGGAGAAAACAATTGTTATGGGTGAGATCACTTTGTTTTGTTAACTACACACAAAATCGCATTCCTTTGTTGAATTTCAGGTCATTCAGAAAGTCTTCAAAATTTTATTCAGAGCAAGTAATACTGACAAGTATTTACAAAGAAAGTTGTTGCTACTGTTCTGTAGTTTTCAGCAGGTTCACATCCGGACCAGCAGGCACATTCTTTGTGATGCCTGGGAGTAAAACATAGGCTGTTGACTTGGCTTTCCAGATCCTCCACTTAATATATTCATGTGTGATTCCCTGCCTGCCTTCCTAAATTGTGTGCATCATTTTAATGCACGTTGTTAACAGAAAACCTCTCTCTATAATTGTCATATGCTGTTTATACCTTAAAATGTCACCTGTTTAATGACATCAAAAATCTAAGTCAGTGACTGATTTTTCTTTTTTTTTTTTTCTTATTTTAGCTTGACAAACTACTGACTTGTAAGTGGCTGATTTTTTTTAAAAGGTCCCATTCATTTGGAGTGCACGATCTTCCTTTTGCCCCTCTACATCTCACTGCACTTTTAACCTGGCCTGTGTTTGAAAGGAGTGCTGCTTAGAGGTACCAGATTGTGAAAGTCAGTCCTCATCCGTGTTATAGTGCAGCCGTGTATTTCTAGTAAAATTTCAAACTGCTTACAGAATTGTTGTTTAATGTACTGTTAACCTTGTAGAAAATATGTCTGCTTATCAGAATGCAGTGAAGTCCCATTATAATACTATGTGGATTCAGCTATACCAGGGACAGATAGCTGAAATGTAATTACTTCCACCACCACCTATAGCATTCTTGGCTCATAATAGGGGCATTCAATCCTCACTTTCAGTGTCAACATTATAAATCAGCCATACAGTACTCTGAAGGGAGTTTTAAATATTTTTTACTATCACTCTATTTAGAATTTAAATATGGGTGAATGACTTAACACAGAAACATTCTTCTCTTTGTAAAGTTCCCTTTTGTCCTTGTTATCCTAATGCTGACATTAGACAGTGCAACTTTTATTTCAGTCTCTGGGCCAGGGCAGGGTCACTGGAATGAGACGGCAGGAGCCTTGATAAGCCCAAGTGTCCTCCCATCTCACAATGCTCGTGAACATTTTTTAAAAACTGACTTTGCCTTGTTCTTACCAAGAGACCATCACAGATTCGTTGCACTTTGATGTGAAGATGAATAAGAGAACATCTAAACAATGTGAATAATGAAATACTTTCATCAAGAACTTTTTTTTATCAAGAGTACACAGCAATTGTGTGGAAAATAGCATTGCTACATTTGGGACATGGCGCCGGCAGTGTGTGTTTCCCCCGCACCCGCTCTTTCTGATGAGGCTGAACATGCTGGCTGCAGCCCAGCTTGAATGTTCTGAGCTCACTTTGAGTAGTACTTGTTGAGTTTCTGTTTTAGCAGCTGTGGATGGGCTATTTTCCCTTTTGTCAATCTGACTGTTGGAAACCAAGCAGGTGCCTTAAAGTTACAATGTTTGCATCTCTTCTTCCAGGGAGATGACAGTCTATCTGCAGTCACCTTTGACTCTGACTTTGAGACGGTGAGTGTGATTGGGGAGTCAGCAGTTTATCCCAATACTGGTTCTTTTGCCCTTAAAGAGCTCACTTAGATGTGTAAATAGGTCATTCTCCACATATCTTGTGTTTAGAGCTAGAATATAAATTCTGAATGCTACCTGGCATTTGAAAAGTCTGTTCCTTAGTTGTATTTAAATAAATGTAATTTTCAAACTCTTATGCAGAAATTAATCCTGCGTAGGGTTCATTTGAGACAGATTACTAGTCCATACCCTATAGTCTGGGTTTGCCCTGCACCTGCCCACCCCCCACCCTGACACAGGAGAGGGGGCTCAGGGTGATGCAGTCAGAAGTGCCTGGTGGGCGAAGGAAGTCCTTGGTAGCTGTGCCCTCGAGCTGAGCCACAGCCTGGCTGAGAGAACGAAGGGAGGGCAGGGCAGAGGCGGCAGGTCCAGCACTCCAGTGGTGTACTGCGGCCCCCAGCCTGGACGCTCTGGGCTTTTTTGACAAGCTGTGCTGGCTAGAAAGCTGCTCTTGTAGTGGACAAGCAAAAGAAGCTTGTCTCACAGCAGACCCAAGTCTAGCAAAACAGCCCATGGGCCCAGAGAGAATCCAGCGCCAGCAAATCTCACTCCACGTTAGCGTTGTGGACTCAAGGGGGAGCCTCACGGGTCCACTGTCTCCCAAGAGGGACCTCTGTCTGCGAAGTTAAGGATTTTCCCTCCACATCCCTAAGGACATGGCCCCAATATACTCCCCGGAGGAGTAATGATCCAAACCAGACTGCAGGTAAAATTCGGCCTGCAGGGAACAGAGGTCATCGTTTTTGCCAGAGGGAAAGTTGGCCGTGATACCATTACCTTCTCGTCTAGTGTGAAGCAGATGAGGAAATTAATGTTTAGAGGGCTTGTATCATTTTCCCCAGGCCACAGAACTACAGGTTGAGCATCCCCTAATTCAAAAATCTGAAATCCAAAATGCTCCAAAATCAGACACTTTTTGAACACCAACATGATACCACAGTGGAAAATTCCACACATAAAAACTTAACACAAATTTTGTTTCATGCACAAAGTTATTTAAAATACTATATAAAATTATCTTTAGACTATGTGTATAAGGTATATATGAAACATAAATGAATTTCATGTTTCGACATGGGCCCCATCCCCAAGATATCTCATTATGTATATGCAAATATTTCAAAATCTAAAATACTTGTGGTACTTCGGATAAGGGATACTCAACCTGTATCAAGTAGTAGAACCAAATTTGTACCCAGTTCTGCATTTGGCATCATGGTTGTCATGGGAGACTGTCTTCCAGACTAGCTCTTCCTTTGCTGAACTTTTCTTCCTTAGCAGGATTGCAGTTGACAACCCTATTTACAAGGGTTTCATCTTGCCAAATCCTCAGGAGTGCACAAAGACACACAACAGTGCTCCAGAGCTGGCTGTGAGGGCAGTTTGGGTGGGAAATTGTACTCCAGGGCGTGGGATCTTCAGTCTGAATGTTAACCTCAGACCCGTTAGTTTTCTGTGATTAGAACTCATGCCCTGTGAGCTCCACGGGCCCTGGCTCAGCCTCTAGCACGAGGCTGAGTGTCATTCCTGGGGCACATCCTGGACCCTGTGCATCTTCCTTTGCTCTGACTCTGCTGTGTCTCAGCTGGGTCACTTTCCCATCTTGTGGTTCTCGCACTTCCTCTGACCCATCCTGAACAGAGCAGCATTTCATGATGGAGACCACTTTTGTAGCTCAAGAAAGCTCAACATGCTTTACATCGTTTATTCTTTCTTTCAGAAAACAAAAAGGAAAAGTTTCCACAAACCTCCACCCACATCACCAAGTAAGTATGACCAGGCCTCCTTTCCCCTCCAGTTTCCACATTTTAACTCTGAGAAGGTTTTTAAAAGCTGTCCTTCCTGGTGTCCTGGGAGAAAGAGGAAGCATGTTTTTTCTTTGTACAGTTGGGACAATTGAGACTCGATACTCCAGCCAGTTGGCCCCATTTGTATGGCGGCCTCCAGAGCACATGCTGCCAAAATCCTGCCCGTCCCAAGCCACGAGGCGGTTCTCGGCCAGGGCTCCCGCATGGGTCTTTACAGGCCTCGCAGACCCGACCAGACCAGCGCGTCTCGGTCTTTGTTTTCTTTTCTCTTGCTTTCTCAAATTGCTTAACTCTTCTAGTTGCTACTGAGGTCAGAAGATGTTTTTCATCTAGGATTTGTTCCCTGAGAGTCAAAGCTGCTCTTCTGGGCCTTGTACTAAGACAGTGTAGACGTGCCAAGACAGATGGAAAGTTCCATTTTTTTTTTCTTTTGGGATTTCCTTGGGCTCATTTTACTGCCAGGATTCTCTCCTTTCTTGTCCTCAGCGGGAGGAGGGCAGCTCTATCCCCTTCCTCGGCAGTGGCCAAGGAGGCAGCTGCCCATCCGGGAGGACGTTGCCAAGATTGGGTGAGTCCAGGTGACCACAAGGTTTCCAGTTTCGTCTGTGTTGCTCCAACACTGCTCTAATGCACAGTGATCCATGCACCGATCTGACGCTTACGGATGACAGACTGTAAATCCTATATGAGCTTCCTTTTACCACCCAGAACCTGTGGCCTTCCCTGGCTTCACCGTCTGTATATGTGTGTCTATATTTTATATACGTTTATCGTATTTCAAATATATTGAGTCTCGTGTGACACACTGAGAATACATGTGAACTTTCATACGGGCTCAAGAAAAACGTAATTAGAGAGGTAAATTCCTGCAAAAAAAAAGAATGCCTGTTATATGTTACAAATAAATATAAACATCAGAAAGAAATTATCCAGCAATTTGGATTTTTGATGTCCGTCCTCTTCTTCTATGGGGATAGTTGAGAATCAATATAAAGTAGAAGTCCTGTGTTTTTGTTTTAAAACTTTTCATTTTAGAAGCATTTCTGTAAGTCCTTTTTAGCTTGAAGATAACCAACGTAAATATCCACCTTTCTTTATTCTTACCGAAAGTCAAGCATTTCAAGTGTTGTAAATAGTAATAATCAAATTATTTTCATCTCGATCTCTTGAGTGTCGGAATTGTTTTTCCCAGCACTGAGACCAGCAGAGCCCTGGAGCAGGGCAGGCGCCTGCTCTCCCTGCAGCCAGCCCTGTGCGTGGCTCCTGTCCCTGGGTCCCTGGGTCCCCTGCGCTGGAAGCCCACTTAGCCTTTGCCTGCAGGGTGCCACATCTCATCTCAGCCCTCCCTGCCCCGTCAGGTCCCCTCACTTGCCCCTCACGTTCTTTTTCTCAGAACTCGTGCGTAGGAAAAGTTTCTCTGTCTGGATTTCAAGTGCCCTAAGAGTAGGGACCACAGCAAATGGTTTTCTCTAATGCCTCATGAATTCGCACATGTGATTGTAGTTGACAAAGTGTTCCGAAGGCTTTCCAGGCTTTCCACCCCACCAGCCACTCTGAGGAGGGCGAGGCAATGCCTCTCTTCTTTCGAAGTTTGATATTTTTCAGGCAATATCAGACACCAGCATATTCCCACCATCCTGTTTTCATTTTTTTCTTCTTCCTTCCCAGCTTTTATCCATATGCACATGTGTTTTCCTGAGGAATCCTGGCTACTCATTGATAAATCCACATACCTTTAGGAGGGAAATGTAATTTTGGGGGCTTTTTTTATGATTATTAATTTGCTTTTATAAATAACAACTTAAATATTTAAAGTTTGGTAGGCCTTCAGAATATCTCAGTGGTGGGGTGCTATGGTCCTGGGGTGAGTGAAAGTGCATCGAGTTCTAATGTGTCTTTAACTCTCATTCAAATTATAATGGGAAATTTTCCATAAATTGTGAAACCATGGAAAAAACTTAGACATTTAAAAATTTTAAGCATATTAGACTTAAATTTTCAGGACCTTCTATAGATACAAATTTCCTTGCAATTTAAGATATGTAAGAATGTTTTGGCTGGGCGTGGTGGTGCACGGCACCTGTAGTCCCAGTGAGCCTGGGCAACTGAGCAAGACCCTGTCTCTTAAAAAAGAATGTTGTATGAGTACCTTAGTTTTTGCTTAAATTTGTCATATTTTATATAACTAAAGAGGTGAAATCCCAGATAAATCATTTTAAAAGCATTTCTCTCTCTTTTTTTGTTTTTTTTTTTTTAGAGACAGAGTCTTGCTGTGTGGAGTGTAGGCTGGAGTGCAGTGGCATCATCACAGTTCACTGCAACCTGAAACTGCTGGGCTCAAATGATCCTCCTGCCTCAGCCTCCCAGGTAGCTGGGACTACAGGCACACACCACCATGCCCGGCTACTTTTTCTATTTTTAGTAGAGATGGGGTCTCATTCTTGCTCAGGCTGGTCTCAAATTCCTGAGTTCAAGCGATCCTCCTGCCTCAGCCTCCCAAAGTTCTAAAATTACAGGCGTGAGCCGCTGTACCCGGCCACATTTCCCTCATTTCAATGACAAAATCCAGAATGCCCTGGAAAAGTATAATTTTTCTCATTTCTTTTAGATATTTTATATATTGAGCTCTAAATAGTGCTGTCACTAGGAAGCAAGGTAAAAAAATATTTACAGTGTTAAATATAAAGTATACAAAATCATATTTTCACTGTGATTGTGAAAAATATATATGTACCTGAAAAGAGTTGGATGAGAAATTAAATACTGGTATAATATTGATAGAATTATTCACATTTTTATTTTAAATTTCCTATTATATTACTTCTTTATAATAAAAGGTAAAACAGAAATGTATGTAAAATAACTGAATTTTTCTTTTTTTTCTTTATTGAACTATAATTTGCATATCATGCCTTTATTCCATTTTAAGTGTACAGTTAAATGATTATTAGTAAATTTACCAAGTTGTACAGCTAGTCACATAAATCAGTTTTAGAGGATTTCCTTCCCCCTATTGAGACCCGTAATTCCCTTCCCCAACTACATTTCAAGCTGAGTTTTTCATTTTTGCCAGAATGTGTTTATCTGGAGCCATCACAGCCTTGTGAATATTTCGTTTTACCGTTTTTGTCTTTTTAAAGCATGTGTGTTGAGGGGCATTGTTGTCTTGTAACTCTAAAACCATGCATTGGCTTTTTAGAATCACCCTATCACTCTAAGCCAAGAAAAGTGTCATCCTGGAGGTCCATCAGGACAGCAACCAGCATGCCTCTGGGTGGTCGGATGTCCTTAACCCCACAGAAGCTGTGGCTGGGAACTCCGAAACAAGGTATGTGGTTGCCCCAACGGAGGCCCTTCCTGCTTGAGAGAAGAGTTTTAGAAATTGTGGAGGGGGGGAGCTGATTTGAGATAGCTTTTTAATATTGTTTGAATTACATTGTCTTTAATCTTCTCAAAGACACTGCCTATGAGGCAGGCATGGTGGTGCACACCTGTATGCTCAGCCTCTCCAGAGGCTGAGGTGGGAAAAGCGCTTGAGCCCAGGAGTTCAAGGCTGTAGTGAGCTACAATCAAGCCACTACACTCCAACCTGGGCCACAAAGCGAGACCCCATCTCTTTAAAAATAAAATAAAAGATATTGAGTATGTGCACTGTACTTTTATGTCATGTGTAAATGTTGTTTCAAACAAAGGGTGGGGAACCTGCAGACTTAAGGCCACGTGTGGCCTTCTAGGTCCTTAAGTATGGCCTTTTGACTGAATCCAAATTTTACAGAATAAATCCCTTGTTTAAAGGGGTGCAACAGAGAAGATGAAGCTGCTATTGCCTCCTTTGGTGCTTAAACAAGAATAATCTTGAAATCAGAAGGTCACAGGTTCCCCAACTGGCAGCTTGAAATTGGACGTGGTGGGAATATTTATACCATGGCAATGGGTGAAGATTACAGATCAGAGCCTTATTGATTTATTTTTGAGAGCCGGTTGCTAAATGTTTATCAGCACACCACTCACTGACTGCTGGTATCTACTGGTGACTTAAGCTTTCTTCAACCCGGGGAAGGTTGATTAGAAATAAAAACCTTCCATTGTGTTTGCTTGTACCTGTTGTATTAAATCCATGCACATTCAAACTAGGAAGTCTGACCCAACCCCTGAAATCAAACCTCACCTTGGAGCATGCATGGACCAACCCCCCCAGCAGCACTCCTGACTATCTGACAGAAGCTTTAAGAATGAAGAGGTCAAACCTCAGGCGTTCTGCCAGCAATGGTGAGCATGTTGATGGTGATAAGGTCATGACTAAGGAAAAGCAGAAAGGAAAATCTTCTAGATTTGAGATATGCTTTGCCAGAGTGGGATTTTTGGGTTTCATGTGCAAGCTCCATCAGTAGGACATTTTGGAATGTCCTGAGGGCAGTGGCTTGTGAAAGTCCATTCTGCCCTCCTAGAAAGTGGCTTTCATAGTGTGGATAGTGACATCTTGCCAGGCTGCAATTGTGCCTGCCTCCCTAAACTTAAAGTCTTATTTAAATTTATTGCATAAACAACATTAGAAACAAAAATTGCAAATAAATAAAAAGCCCAATCTCTCAAAAAAAAAATCAGAATGTTTTTATATTCCTGGATCCTCTCTAGTCTTCTCTGTGTGTTTCCTACCTGCCCTCTCTTTGGGGACCTCCATAAGGAAGAATAACTTCCAGGGTGCATTGAAAACCTTCTCACTGTACCCCAGGAGTGGATTACCTTACTGCTTTTACTGGCTAGGAGTTATACTTTAGGCTTAAATATTTTAGATTTTTGATATATTAGTTATTAAAACCAAAGTAAAACTTTACTTTTTTACATTGGAATGGGTACTGAGATGCTCTGTGCATTTTTTTGTCTGGTTTTTGTTTTGTTTGTTATTTACAATTTAAACATATCAGTTCTGCTTGTGTGACTCCCTTCTTTAATCCTTTTACTTTAATTAAACTGTGTTCACATCTTTTTCTTTTGCTCCCTCTTTGTATATTGTTACCATTTTTGGTTTCCTTGATTTCTGCGAAAGTATCATGATCAGGTTAAAAATAAAATAAGCTACTAGGGAGGCTGAGGCAGGAAGATGGCTTGAGGCCAGGAGTTTGAGACCAGCCTGGGAAAGATAGTGAGACTCCGTGTCTTTAAAAAATGGAAAAAAAGAAAGAAAGAAAAAGAAAATGAGCCAGGCATAGTGGCTCACATCTATATTCCCAGCAATGCAGGAGGCTGAGGCAGGAGGATGTCTTGAGCCCAGGAGTCCAAGACTGCAGTGAACGATGATCACACCACTGCACTCCAGGCTGGGCAACAAAGCAAGACCCTGTCTCTTAAAAAAAAAATTGAAATAGTTTTCCTCTGCCTTTTTATTTTTCTGTTTTTCTAAAGGATAATTTTATTATTAATAACTTCCAGGTTATCCTTAAGGTAGAGCCAAGAATTCTTTCAACTTTTCAGATAATCTTTCAAGAGATCTGTGTATCTTCCTATAGGTCATGTCCCTGGGATTCCTGTCTACAGAGAGAAAGAAGATATGTATGACGAGATTATTGAGTTAAAGAAGGTAGTATTTCTCTCTGCTCTTTATTGATTTTAACTGGCAAAAGCCTTCTATAATGATGTATTAAACAATCAGTGTCTGAGATTTTCCATGTGGAAAGAACCTAGCTTTAGAGTCACACCTGAGTTTGAACCATGGCATAATGACTTAGGAGCTAGGGGACTCTGGTTAAATAAAAGCCTGTAGCACCAGCTGCATGAAAGGCAATAAGGTTTACATTCTACCTGTGCTCTACTTCTCTAGCAAGAAGGAGAAGACTGGGTAAGGACTAGATTAACTTCAGAGTCCCTTTGCATCTCAAGGGTTGGCATGATAAGGTCATTTGATGTTATCACAGTAACCTTCCATTTATGTAATTCTTTAGCGTTATCAAGACATCTCACGTGCCCTGTCTCCGTCTCTACAGAAGCTCTGTGAGATAGGCAGGGCCATTTGTTACAACATCATCTGGTATGAACCTGAGACTCAGAGAAGTTAGTTGTCTGTCCAAGGTGAACCAGTAGCAGAACCAAAATTCAAGGTCATCTGCCTCCCAAGGCCAAGACTCTTTATTGTCCCCTGCCCTCTCCCATTCACTAAAGTATGAATTGCACTGAAAGATACCATCATCATTATCGTCCTGCTGTTTCCAGTCACTATGGTATAAATTGCATTGAAATATATCATCATCATCACTGCCACCGCCACTGTCATCACACTGGTTTTTAATATATTTTTGTGCCCTGGAGAAATTTTCTGGCTTCATTTCCTTCCATAATTTGAGTCTGTTTATAGACCTGCTGTCCCCACTGTTAAGCTGCATCTGAAGGACTGTGTTCATTCCAGGCCCCATGGGGGGTTAAGCAGGGCATTGGTAGCCAGTGTGCCCAGATTGAGGGGTCTGGAAGCCACTTCACCTGAGGAGCCTGGGGAAACACTAGGAGGACCTGGTATAGGCCGTTGTGAAAAAGACAGAGTGTTCTATTTGTCTGGAGCAAACACTCAGATTTTAGGTTGTATGAGAAGAACATCCAAACCATGAGGCTGTCTAACGGGACAGTGCTACCCAAGCAATAAGTACTCCCTGTCTTTAGAGATTTCAGCAACTACCTGTAAGGGATGTTGTAGAGCGAATTCTCGTTTTGGTTAGAAGACTGTACTAACTGAAATTTGAGAGTCCCTGAAACTCTGAATAATCACCACAGTAGTACTCTTGGAAGGGATTTTCTTAGGGCTAGAAATGGGTCTCTGGGTAAAATGATACTGACTTATATTTAAATTTACCACCATGGATTTCTGGGTAAAATCAGCCTAGACTTCTAAATTCAGAAATGAGAGACTTTTGATTTTAGTACTCAGTTGCTCTGGGATTTTGAGCATCAGAGTGGTTTTTCTGTGGCAAGTAATGCCTCAGTTTCCTATTAAAAAATGGGGATGATAATAGTACTAATTTCATAAGGTTATTGTGAGGATTCAATAAAATAATCCATGAATGTGCTTCAGTAAAATACCTAATATACTGTAGGAGATCAGTAAGTATAGGCCATTTTTCAAAAACTTATTTGAAATAATTATAGATTCCCAGGAAGTTGCAAAGATGGTATGGAGAGGTCCCGTAGACCCTCCACCCAGTTCTCCCCAGTGGTTACGTCTTACTAACTGTATTGTACTATCAAAACCAGAAAATCGCCATTGGTACGATGTGGGTGTGGCTCAATGTCACCACATGTTTAGACTCACATCAGCGCCGCCACATCAAGGTGCCACAGAGATGTCCCTGGTGCTGCCCCTTTCTAGCCACATGTACCCCTTCCCTTCTCACCATTCCAACCCCTAGCGACCACGAATCTGTTCTCCATCTCTATAACTTTGGCATTTTAATAATGTTGTGTCAATGGAGTCATGCAATGTGTGACCTTTGGAGGTTGACTTTTTTCACACAGCGTAGCCCTTGACTTAAAAAAAAGAAAAGAATGTGTTTTCTGTTGGTTGTTGGGTGCAATGTTCCCTAAATATCAGTTAGATACTGTTGGTTGATGGTGTTATTGAGCTCTTCTATATCCTTGCTGATTTACTGTCTAGCTGTTTTATCAATTGTTGAGAGAAGGATGGGGGTTTTTGTTTGTTTTTTGAGACAGGGTCTCGCTCTGTTGCCCAGGCTAGATAGAGTGTAGTGGTATCATCACAGCTCACTGCAACCTGAAACTCCTGGGCTTACGTGATCCTCCTGCCTCAGCCTCCCAAGTAGCTGGGACTACAGGCATGCGCCACCATACCCGGCTAATTTTTTCTATTGATTTTTAGTTGTCCAGCTAATATTTTCTATTTTTAGTAGAAACAGGGTCTCACTCTTGCTCAGGCTGGTCTTGAACTTCTGAGTTCAAGTGATCCTCCCGCCTTGGCCTCCCAGAGTGTGGGGATTACAGATATGAGCCACTACACCAGCTGCCAATCTCTTTTAAATGGTTTGTTTAGATCATTTACATATTCTGTAATTATTTATGAATTAAAGTCCCCCATTTTATCTTTTGTTTTCTGTTCTGTCTGTATACATTTCTCTGTTCATTTTTTGTCTCCCTGTAGCTTACTTGAACAATTTTTAGAATTCCATTTTGATTTCTCTGTAGTGTTTTTGAGTGCATCTCCTTTTTACAACCTATTTAGTGGTTGCTGTAGGTATTCCATTTTATATACGTATGTATATATACACACAAAGACATACACTCATCACAGTTACCGATATTGACATCTTACAGTTTAAGTGAATAGAAACTTCACCTTGCTTTATGGCCTTCACCCTCCACACATAATTGTCTTAAATTTTTCCTCTATATATACTGAGAACCACGTCAGACAGTTGTATAATTTTTTGCTTCAACTGTCAAATATAATTTAGAATACTCAGCCTGGTGCAGTGGTTTACACCTGTAATCCCAGCACTTTTGAGAGGCCAAGTCAGGAGGATCACTTGAGGTCAGGAGTTCAAGACCAGCCTGGCCAACATAGCGAGACTGTATCTCTATAAAAAATAACAAACACACCGGGCGTGGGCACGGTGGCTCATGCCTGTAATCCTAGCACTCTGGGAGGCCGAGGCGGGTGGATCACTCAAGGTCAGGAGTTCGAAACCAGCCTGAGCAAGAGCGAGACCCCGTCTCTACTAAAAATAGAAACAAATTAATTGGCCAACTGAAAATATATATAGAAAAAAAATTAGCCAGGCATGGTAGCGCATGCCTGTAGTCCCAGCTAC
>CAUYMX010039965.1:0-28216 GCA_963573855.1 Lepilemur septentrionalis | reverse complement strand
TTTTATTTTTATAAAATATAATAGGCCGGGCACAGTGGCTCACGCCTGTAATCCTAGCACTCTGGGAGGCCGAGGCAGGTGGATTGCTCAAGGTCAGGAGTTCAAAACCAGCCTGAGCAAGAGTGAGACCCCGTCTCTACTAAAAATAGAAAGAAATTAATTGGCCAACTAAAAAATATATAGAAAAAAAAATTAGCCGGGCATGGTGGTGCATGCCTGTAGTCCCAGCTACTCGGGAGGCTAAGGCAGGAGGATCGCTTGAGCCCAGGAGTTTGAGGTTGCTGTGAGCTAGGCTGATGCCACGGCACTCTAGCCCCAGGAAACAGAGTGAGATTGTGCCAAAAAATATATATATAATAAATACATTTATATTGTATAAAATATAATAAGTTATAAAAGTAAATATATGTATATTTTTAATTTAATTATATTTTTATTATTTTATCTTCTCGATTACATGCACTCCTGTAAACTAGTGAGGCAGTGAAGCACACTCTTCAGTTAGGGCTGAGCCAAAGGAAAATCAGGACAGCACTATGACACTAAATACCTCTTGAGGCGGGGAGTCCGAAATGCTGGGACAGTGGCCGGAAAATCCCACAGAGCAGAAAGAGTGTGACATCCACACTTCAGGTCAGTTTACCCCCCCGGCCAGGGGCACTGGCACCTTTCTGCTGATCTAGCCTTGAGGTTCCACTCCCTGCACTCTGGAGTCTGGCAGACGAAGTCCTTAGCCGCCCTAATCCAGAGGATGGGCCCAAGCAGAAAGATCCAGGATCATCACCACCCCAGGAGAGACTGTCTCACGGTGAAAGGAAAGCGGTTTCTGAAATCTAACATCCCTCCAATTGTATAGCTCCTATTTTCTCCCTACCCAACGATCTACCTTTTAAATTTTTATTAAAGTGAAATTCACATAACATAAAATGGACCATTTTAAAGTGAACAATTCAGTGGCTTTTAGTGCATTCCTGATGTTGTGCAACCACCACCTCTATCCAGTTCCAAAACATTTCCATCACCCCAAAAGAAAATTCTATCCCATTAAGTCGTTACTCCCCATTCCTTCTGCCCTCAGCCCGTGGCAACCACCAATCCACTTTTTTGTCTCTGTGGATTTATCTATTCTGCACATTTTATATAATTGGAATCATACAATTTGTGACCATTGGTGTCTGGTTTCTTTCACGTAGCATGTTTTTTAGGCTTATACATGTATTTGTTTAAGCACCAGTTTTCAATTCTTTTGGACATATACCTAAGAGTGGTAACTTTATCTTCAACTTTTTGAGGAACCACAAAACTGTTTCCCAATCTACTCTTACAGAGAAAAAAAGCCCAGAGGCACGAAGAGGTTCCCCAGCTCAGGGGGAAGCCAAGATTAGAACTCTTGACTTCTTATCTTCTCTTCTTCCTGCCCCTAGAAGCCCTGATAGTGGAACCATTAACATGGGATGCTCTGTCCTGGAGTTTGTACTGCTGGGAGCGGCTCCTGCATGTCCTGCAAATCATGAGAATCTGCTCAGCACTGTTGCCTGAGAAGATACAGGGCAGTAGATGAAGTTCTACTGACTTTGGCGGTCCATGGGAAATTTCCTTTGATTTCCAAATCCCACACGTCTGCATTTTTTTATTACTTGTATCTTCTTCTGAAAGAGGAAGGCTGAGGAAAATGCTCATAGCTGAAAGTTCTAGCACGATCTATGTTCAGCTACTAGAGACACAAAGAAGCATGATGGTATACATACTTTGTCTAGAGGGAGACATAGACACATTCATTCAACATTCAACAAATAATTATCAAGTACATATTAGCTCTTTTAGTCTTCACAAAAACTCTAGGAGGTAAGTAGTGGTAGTAGATAAATAGTAGTCATAGTCCCATTTAACAGATGAGGAACCTGAGGCACAGAGATTTATTAATTTGCCCAAGATCACATGGATGGTAAGTGGAGAAGCTGGGATTGGGGCCCAGGCGAACTTCCAATACTTCATATCAACAGAGCATTTTCATCTAACAGGGCAACTGATACCCTGGCTTTGAGGTGGCACTTTGCGGAGAGGGAAACAGAGTCTCAGGGTTGGATGGAACCTTTGAGAATATCTGGGCCAATTTCCCAGTAAGGCTCGAAGTCCCCATTTCAGATGCCTTTATGAGTCAGAAGTTTCCACCGTCTATTGAGTGAACAGCGTATCATCCAGCAGGGGATGCATGCTCAGGACCAAACACTTTGCAAAGCAGGAAAGCGCCCAGCATAGGAGGCCCGAGGCCAACCTCCCAAAGAAAGCTCTGCATTTGTTATTTTTCTTTTCTCATATCTGCTGAGAAGGCAGGTGTCCCTGGGTCAAGGCCCCACACTCCTGAGACAGGGAGAGTTTAACCCAACCCCAGTTACTGCACACTGAAAGGACCCTGCCATCACCAACAATTCGCCGAGTCCCCCGTTCCTAGCCGTCTGCCTTCCACACTAGTCTGGCACTAGCAGGGCGCAGCACGTCAGCAAGTGTCCGTTCTAACGCACAGCCAGCTCTCCCGGCGCCAGCCCTGAGCGGTCATGTGCAGGCAAGTGGAGACAGGTGAAGGTGAACTGGGCCACCTGCAAGAATGGGCTCAGAGTTGGCCAGAGACCCAACTAGTGCCCTCCCTCCTCCGCATGGTGGCCTTTCTTTTCAACGCACCCGGTCCCTGCAGCCTTGCCCTTCTCCTTTGGGTGAACCCCTCAGCCATCACCAGGCTGAGCCTCCTTTACAATCCAGGAAAAATCTTTTGATGAAATATAGTTCGGACTCCCTGCTTCAGCACCCCCAGGACTGGGCGTTCCTCAGGGGCAAGGATGGAATCCTACTCACCTGTGCATTTCCCAGAGTAAATATGTTTTGAACCACATTAAATTTCTGATAATCTTTAAAAAGGGGGGCATGGAGAATGAGAAAAGCAAGATAAATAAAGAAGCACAAGAAAGTAGAATTTGAGGGTGGGAAAGGATATTGGAGGTGCCTGGTCCCTGCATGGCAACTAGGTTGCGCTTGATTGGAGGATTTCTGTGCCTAGTCCGTGACAGACATTAGTAGTCAATTGCTGCATTTCTTCCTGTGGCAGACATAATTAGTTAATCACAGAAGTCTTTCCAATGTTCCAGCTTCAATTTTGGACTAAGCCTCCAAATTTTCCCAACACAGTGCACCACTGTGGCAGAGTTGACACTTGAGTTGAAACCTAATGCCATCCCTAATTTCTTATTTCAAAGATGAGAAAACTGGAATCCAGAGATTTGTTTCAGGTGGTTCATTGCAGTCTGGTCCCAGCACTTGGATAGTCTGATGACTGAGGCCCCAGCTCCCCACACTGGCTTCCAAACTCAGGGCCAGGTCGGGCAAGAAAGAGGAAGGAAAGTATGAACAAAAGCAGGGGCTAAGTTATTGCCTAGGACACCAGTATGAATTTTGTTTGCTTAGAAAAAAAATCATATGTATTGTTTGGCTGTATATATTTTCAAAACTAATTGACGGTCACTATAGCAAGTTAGAAAATGTCGGAAAGTAAAAGGAAGAAAATACAAATCCATCTGTAACCCTACCTCCCAGAGATAACCGATGTTACTAGTTTGGTCTATAATTTTCATGTCTTTTGGTGGGGGGCAGGTGTGTATAAGTGTGTGTACATAAACACATACGTATTTTAACAAAAATCAGGATATATGTGAGGTCTGTCTGGAAAGTATCCAGCCATATAATATGAAAAATGGAGACATTTATTGAAGAAGATATAAGATACAAGAAACATTGTACATTGGACAATGGCACCTCAGTCCCCTTCAAAATAGGCACCTTGGGACCTCACACAGTTCTCCCAGCGTCTGTGTCTAACCCGTGCACGTTCAACATTCTCAGGTGTTCTGCTTGTTGCGGGCCTCCCAGAACGTGGATCACTTTCAACAGGTTCTCGACCATCTTTGAAGCGTTTGTGCCACACTTTTATTTGCGCTGCACTCACTGCATCGTCCCCAAAAGCCTTCTGAATCATCCAAATAGTTTCCGAGGAGGAATGTTCAAGCTCAACACAAAATGTGATGCAGATTCGTTGCTCTACTCGCTCAGTCGTTTTGAATGTGACGGCCACACAGGACACATCCTCGCTCAATGGCATCCAGAGCCCCACGGACTAGTGCGGTGAAGTTGTCGTGCGCATGCGCGTCCCAGGCCACTCTCCTTGGCTGCCAGGTTACATGGTGTTGTGCAAACGTCCTGCAAACCGTTCTCGTTATATTAACAATGGATGGACACTTTCCAGACAGACCTCTCGCGCGTGTGTGTGCATGTGCGTGTGTGTGTGTGTGTGTAAGTCTCTTTGCTGTTTGGCCCAGCATGCTGCTGCTCAGGCTGTAATACAGTGAGATGTAGGTTGGGGAGACAGTGTCAAGCATCAGGCCGCAAGGCAGCTACAGGACACTGCCTTGTACTTTGATAGCGTTGTTATTTCCTTTCTAGAGCTGTTGAGTCAGAATCACATCTTAACATACTAATGTTTCAGTCGATCAGCCAAAGACATTTAAAAAATATTAGCATACCCAATATTGTGGTGCGTGTGTGGGAAACCAGTGAGTGCTCTTACATTTGGCTTGAAGACGTGCACATTAGTACAACTTTTCTGGAGGGATATTTGTCAGTACATATCAAAAACCTTGGAAGTATACGTATCCTCTGTTTTAGCGATTCTACCTAAGGAAATTATTTTAAGGAAATAAGGCATAAACAGCAAAAATGTGCACTGAAGCATTCATTATGATAGCAAAAAATTAGAAATAGTTTACATATCCAACAACATGATGTAACACAATGTAGCCATTAAAAAGACTTTAAATAAGAACATCTGAAGATACATGTTTACAACATATTGCTAAGTAGCAACATACAGATTACAAAGCAGTGTGCCCAGTACAATGCTATTATTACATATCTGTCATCGTGTCTGGGCAGGTGCATCTACATGTCTGTGTATCTGTATGTGTGTATGTGTATGAGTGTGTTTGAGTGTGTGTTAGGCTGGAGGTACATGTCTCAAATGAGCAGCTTTCTCATGAACAGCAGGGTGAGATTACAGATGAATGTTTTTCTTTGGGTTTTTCCGTATTTATCATATTTTCATCAATGAATATGTATTACTTTGGTAATTTGAAATTAAAAAAATGTTTTAAAAAGCACCAGCCCATTTGCCACCTGACAGATGGGAAACTGCTCAAGCACAGAGAAAAACAATCGCTTTAAAGTTTTAAAATCGAAGTTAATATTTTTTAAAAAATCAGATTTGACTCCAAAAAGTGAACTACAGACAAGTTAATCAAGGTGCCCCTGGGGTTCCAAAACTCTAGTGTAGTTTTAAATAAATCACTACTTTCAACTCACTATTTGCGAAAATGAATGTTTTTTAAAACAAACTCTTCAGATTCCAAATCACGCCATTTTAAATGAACACCTTGGCTTTTCAATCCTGTTCTTTTAATCAGGCTCGTCCCTGTGATTAGAGAGGTCCCACCCACCAATTTGTGTCAGGCCAGCTTATGGACAATCGCCTATGAAACTTGTAAAATACATAATAAAGCATGATTAACTGAAATCCTTAATTAATCAGACATTTTTGGGCTTTGTTTTTTTAAGAAGAGGATCAAGGGAAGAAAAAATAAAACATTAGGGGCTTAAAAACAACAAGAAGCACTGAAGCTCAATTTTGTCTGCGTGCTTTATGCCTGTTTCACTTTCAAACTAATCTTAAAATCCATCAACTAGAAATTCCAAAAAGCAAATAGAAGAAAATATACATTGCCCATAATTTCATCACTTTGATATGGCCACTCTTTATGGTTTTTGTGCACAAGTACCAGGCTTTAAAGCATACACAAAACACATGTACATACATGCACACAAACACATGCCTGGTGATTGCTGAGGATGTTCCCTTCGACATGGAGTTTTGCAACTGGAGTCATAACATTTGAAATGTGTTGACAATACTTAGTTTCTGGAGGTAGAGACACCGCTTCTCCCTTGCAGCAGACTTGTACTGTTTTTAGAAAAACAGTACAGTCTTAGTCTGGGCTCTTTTAATTAACTACACAAATGTAAAGGACATACCTACTACATGGACAGAAAAAAGTCACCATAAATATGAACACAGCTGTTCAGTCTGACACAGTTACTAGTGGAAATAGGGCTGTTCTTTAGCCTTATCCTGCCCTTCGTGAGCTGGAGAAATAGTTTTTCTCTAAATGAAAATTTGGGTTGGACTGGTGGTGTTCCCTGCGTTGTGTTGTTTACAGTTATTTACAACTGGCTTTGGGAGTTGGGTTGACAACTGCTGTTTTTGCTTACTCTAGGGCAGAGAGGTCAGACCAAATCCCGGGTGCCCACATGCAAGTGGTGGTGGTAGGGTACCTGTGGGTGGGTTGCTAGGCAGGGTTTCCCCTGAAGGAAATAGATCTTCCCCCTTCCAGTCATCCTGGGTGGGGGTGAACGTCACTTCTTGGAGCAAAAAAGGGCTGCTTTACCTCCTTGGGTCTAGACAAGGGCTGGCCTGGTCACTGCCCTGTGGGGGCCTCCTAGGCTGGCTCCAAGTGAGTGAGGGTGGCTTTGGGCCTGAGTTCCAAAGGGATGTAGAGTCCTTAGATGAAAAGTCATTCACTGCACTTGATTCTGAGTTACTCCACTAAGCATTCAGCAAAAATCTGCTAAACAAACATCTGAGCTGGGATTTAGGTGAGTTTAGGGCAGCTAAGGAGCAAGCAGCCTAGAAAAGAGAGCTACTCCCCAAGACAGCCGGAGGTGGCCTGCGGGGCTTCAGACCTGCGCTGCAACCAAGCAGGGACTGCTAGAGAGACAGCAAACAGGAGGATTCATGAAACCGCCAAGCCTTCCCCAGTGCTTCCCAGAATGACGTTGGGTGGGAACTGAAAGAAGAATGGGTTTTCTGATGTGAACTTATTTTGTGCTGCAGCTGGGAAGTAGGTGGCATGTACTAACAATACGCATTTTTTAAGAGGGGGCATATGATACATTATAGGTTTTATAACCTGATTGTTTCACTTAAGAATATGCTGGGGAAATTTTTCCATAACACTAAATACTCTTAAAAAACATTGTTTTATATGGCTGCCATTCTAATGCATAGATGTACCATAATTTATTTAACCAATTTATTTCCAGTTGTCATTCTTATAAGCAATACTATGATGGGTATCTTTACTGAGCACACCTGTGATGATCTATTTAGACTAAAATCTTTGAAGCAAAATTTCTAGGTCAAAGGACATGCATTTTCAGCACTTTGCCACATTGTCACATTTCCACAAGCCGCTCTAAGTTCTTAGCGATGTAGGCTGTCATTAACATTAAATGTTCTAAAAGTTTGTGACTTTTGACGGCAAAACCTGAAGGGCGTCTTCTGGCAGCGGTGTCCATCTGTGCACGCAGGCAACCAGAGGGGGCGTTCTCTGTGGAGAATTTTAAAAAAAGAAGGAAACCTACTAAAGTTGGTCTGCTTCTATGAGCACCAGGTGTTAGAAATGCTAAAGAGCGTCAGTGATAAATACTCCTCAAAAACGTATTTTTTGGTGTAAGTTCTAAACAATTGCTGTGGCTATTGTCCAGTTTTAATGAGATAAATGTAACCTTAAATTTAGTGCATTTTTATTACCTATCCTTTAAGATTAAATATGAACTGCATTCTGCAGGGGAGTTAATTTGGAATCCCAGTTATGGGGTTGCCCCCAGTATGGGACACTCTTGGGGCAGCTATTTAGAGTCTTTTCAAGAGTAAGTTCATGATAGCTTGAAATCATTTGACTTTACTTGGGACACAGTTTGTATGCCCACCCACCGTGGTACTACAGATGGTGTGTTTAACCAGAAATTTGAAATAAACAATGATTTAAAATAAATAATGACAGTACGGTGACTGCAACATCAATGAAAGAGAACTCGAAGGGCTTCATTCCGTGTGACCACTTACGTCCAAATTTAAAATGAAACAACGTACGAACTGTAAGATGTAGTAGTTTTATTTTGAAAGCAAAAATTTCAGTTCATGCCTGAAATATTTTATTGAATTTAAATGTGATCTCTGAGATTGAAATGTGTTCTTCTTTTAAAATTATTGACTCTTTAAAACTAGTGAAGAAAATAAAACATCACTGAACAATTATTAGCTATTAGACAATTATTTTCACAAAATAATATTATATCAGTGCTATGATCTCAACATGTGTTCCTTAAATTCATATATTGAAATCCTTACTCTCAAGGTGATGGTATTAGGAGGTAGAGCCTTTGGGAGGTGACCAGGTCATGGGAGTGGAGCCCTCATGAATGAGATTAGTGCCTAGAGAAATGCCCTGCCCCTTCTACCATGTGAGGACACAGCCAACAGGTACCATCTGTGAACCAGGGAGAGGGCCCTCACCAGACGTCAAATCTGCCAATGCCTTGATCTTGGACTTCCCAGTCTCCAGACCTTGAGAAATAAATTTCTGTTGTTTATAGCTAGCCAGTCTATGGTATTTCGTTACAGCAGTCCAAACACACTATGATAATCACACGATAAACAAAGGACCAAGTTTCAGCTATTAGGCAAATATAAAAACTGTTGAATATGCAGTAGAGCTTTCTTTTCCTTTTTTTTTTTTGTGCTGTAATAGTTTTTTAAAAATTTTATTTAAAATTTTTTTTACTTATAAATAAAAATTTCAAGAAAAGAACATTTTCAATATCTTCATTTCTCTCCTGGTCATATTTATTATTTGTTTCATTTCATAATTGCTACAGAAAATACCTTTGCCATATGGCAGGGGGAGTTAATGAATGACCTGCTCCAGGCAGGACTGGTTATATAATTTTAAGGACCGAGTGTAGGTCCCCTCCTTGTTCAAAGATGATTAATAATTTCAAGATGGTAAAAGTAGAACATAATGTTTTAAGCCAAGTAGGGCCCTTCTGAGCATGGGACCCTCTGCAACTTGACAGGTCACACACCCACGCAGGCCTGACTCTGAGTGTCCAGTATTCAGGGAATGCCACTGTCCCCTGGTTGGCTCCCTTTCTTGACTCCAAGTGAGGCTGTTATAGCTGCAGCTGCTCCATCCCACCAGCAAAGAGCTGCTGCTCAGCACGATGGCCCCAAAGCCCTTCAGATTCCCCATCACCCCCCACCCAGAAAATTAGATCCAACTCCCTAAGCCACACCAATGCACCAAGACAACTGTGACCCTCAGTTCACCAGAAAAGTGTGTTTCCCAGAACTGCCTACTCCCAGATCTTTTTGAAAAACCATAATTTTACATAATCAATATTTCTTACTCGACTCTCTGGAAAAACAAACAATTAGATGGTTGTTTTCTTGTCTAGAGTCTTTTTGGGACTGAGTTGTACGCTGAGGGGTAAAGTTTGGCCTCCTCTCCTCTTTGCAAGCCATTGCAGGAAAGCCCTCAAGATGGCTTGGAAGCCATAAAACTGCAACTATTTGAAAATAAAGCAATGGATGCTTATCTTTATTTGAGAGCATACTGGGTTCCATGTCCCAGATAAAGGAGGGAAGCAAAGACCAAGAAGCCCTGTCCTGCCCCACAGGGCTGAGTGTGCTCCTTACTGCTGGGAGGAGCAGCCCCGCTCAGGAGCAAGCCTTGATTCGATGGGAGAGGCTAAGAGAGTGAACATCACTTGGCCTTGATACTCCTGTCTGTGAAAGGAGTATTTGTAAAGTGTTCCAAGCTTGATAGGTTGCTAGTGGGAAATAAGTCATAAAGACCTACTTGTGAAACCCAAAGTGCATCAGACACAAATCAAAACCACACAAAGGAATGTCCTTCTAGAGCTTTCTTGTGAAAGGCTGGGAGTAAATGACCTACAGCCTCTGCAAAGGAACTGCCAGAATATTTCTGAGACAAGTCTTGTTTTATTCTCCTACAAAAAGGGATCAGCTCCTTGAAGCCAAGAATCCCTGATGTGCTGGATCAATGGCTGCTAACGTGCCTGTTCGGAGCTGGTAAGAAGTTAAAAAGATTTGTAATTGTAATTTAAGATAAGCCAGTGATGCAAATGAGGCTGACATTTACCTCCAAGTGGCTGACTGTGAATTGTGGTCTCTGGGTCCCACTAGTACAAGATGCACACAGACCCCTTGCGTGCTCCTGCCCTGCACAGTACTTTGAGGTCGGAGCCTCCCAATGGGTCTGGCCCAGCCCTGTCCTGGCTCACAGGTGGCAGAAACTCTACCACTCAGATACTGGTCTGGCCCCAAGCCTCATGTTCTTCTGGTATCTGGACCAATAGGCTCCTGCAGCCATGGTCTGAGGTGCTGATTTCTGGAATGTCTGCTCCAGGTCAAAATATAGCCTTCCAGCGGAAGTCCTTACGGACAAGCGCAGGCAGTGTGATTTGGGGATTCTTTCCTAACGTAGTTCATAGCCTGGCGCTGTAGAACTAGATCCTGACAACACCCCCAACTACCAACTACCCTAAGGCAAATTACATTCTAAGCTTCCTGTTGTCTGTAAAATGAGTGTAATCATAATACCTACTTTAACACTTAGCACTTAGAAGTGCTTAATAACGGTTAGAAGAAAAATAACACAATTTTTTTCGCATAAACTGTGGCAGAAGGGATGTGATTAATGCCACTGAACTGTACACTTAAAAATGGTAAAGTTTATGTTATGTGTATGTTGTCACAACAAACGTTTTTTGAAAGTTAAAAAACTTATGGGGAATTATAATTTCAGCCGTGACGAAATAATAGGGATTAGATTTAGTCTCCTGCCTTTAACATCTAAAATCCTGGAAAAAACATACGAAGCTATTTTTCAGATATTAGAAAACAGGCAGTGCAGAAAGTAACCCCTGGGAGGAGGTAAACAAGGAGAAGTAATTTCCAAGCCACAGCATAGCGAGGGAGACCCCACACAGACCCTATTCTTCTTCCTGAGTAGAGGAGAAGAGTTGAAGATTTGAGCAGGCCAAGGCAGCTGGAATTCACAAGGCAGAATAGCCGGGAGAGAGTGCTGCACGGAGAGGAGAGAGCTACAAAGAGAGAAGGCTCTGAATATCTGCAGAGGGATTCCCTTGATTGGCTACTGACCAGTGCAGGCATGTGAGGAAGCAACCTCAGGCTAGAAAAAGAACCACCGAAGGAAGGAGGCTGAACAATCCCCGGAGCTTACTCAGGGCTAAGAATAGTTGATGTTCCCACCAGCCAGAATAGAAAATGTCATATTACACGGGGCATCGATAAAGTCCTCAGAAGGGTATTGCCTCAGTAGTGGGAAAAAGTTAGACTTAGGCTAAAGTCTGCTCTGGTCCCACCTAACAAAGCTTAAAAGCAATCCTCAAAAGGATTGTAGTAATTTAACTGCCTTCCAGACCAAAGGTCAAGGATGTGAAAAATATCCAGCACCCAACAACACATCTAGTATCTAGTTAGTTAGTATACACTAACAAAAACCACAAGGCATGCAAAAAAGTAGGAAAATATAACACAAATGAAGAGAAAAATCAGCTAATAGAAGCAGACCCAGATATGACACAGATGATATAATTAGTAGACAAGAATATTAAACCAGTTATTATAACTGTTTTTCTTTTTTTTGTGTGTGTTGGATTCCAGGTCTTCTTCTTCTTTTTTTAAAAGACATTTGATATGATTTATTTATTGATTTATTTTTAATGTGTTTTTATTTTTTTATTTTAGAGATGGGGGTCTCGCTCTTGCCCAGGCTGGTCTCGAACTCCTGAGCTCCAGTGATCCTCCTACCTCAGCCTCCCAGAGTGTTAGGATTACGGGCGTGAGCCACCGTGCCTGGCCAACTGTTTTTCCTATACTCAAGAAAGTGAAAGAAAGCATGAGCATGCTAAGGAGGGACAGAGAATATATATATATATTTTAAAAAAAGACCCAAATAGAATTACTAGAGATGAAAATACAATGTCTACAATTAAAAAAAAAAATACACTGAGTGGGATTAACAAGAGATTAAACATTGCAGAAAAAAAAATTACTAAATTTAAAGACTTAGCAATTGAAATTATCCAAAATAAAATGGAGAGAAAAATAACTTAAAAAAAATGAGTAAAGCATCAGTGAACTGTGGAACTTTGAGCAGCCTAAAATATGTGTAATTGGAGTCCTTGAAGAAGAGTGGGGTGGAACAGAAAAAATATTTGCAGAAGTCATGGCCAAAAATTCTCCAAATTTGAAGAAAACTATAAACTCACAGATTCAAGAAGCTTAGGGAATCCCAGGTACAAGAAACATGAAGAAAATAACACCAAGGCACAAGACAGATAGAATTGCCTAAAACCAATAATGAACAGAAAACTTTAAAAGCAGCCAGAAGGAGGGGTGGAGAGAAATATACTTTACATATAGAGGAGCAAAGAAAAGGACATTAGATTTCTCACCAGAAATAATGTAAGTTAAAAGAGAGGGGAGGCCAGGCACGGTGGCTCACGCCTGCAATCCTAGTACTCTGGGAGGCCAAGGTGGGCAGATCATTTGAGCTCAGGAGTTCAAGACCAGCCTGAGCAAGAGCAAGACCCCATCTATACTAAAAATAGAAAGAAATTAGCTGGACAACTACAAATATACAGAAAAAATTAGCCGGGCATGGTGGTGCATACCTGTTGTCCCAGCTACTCAGGAGGCTGAGGCAGTAGGATTGCATGAGCCCAGGAGTTTGAGGTTGCTGTGAGCTAGGCTGATGCTATGGCACTCTAGCCCTGGCAACAGAGTGAGACTCTGTGTCAAATAAATAAATAAAAGACAGGGGGGATATATCTTTAAAATACTGAAAGAAAACAGCTGGCAACCTAGAATTCTATACCCAGCAGAAACACCTTTCAAAAAACAAAAGCTGCCAAACTCAAAGCTGAATGACTTCATCTCCCCAAATCTACATTACAAGAAATGAAGAAATGTTAAAGGAAGTCCTTTGCACTGAAAAAAATACTAGACAAAAATATGATACCAGACAGAAACAGAAAGGAATGAAGAACACTGAAAATGGTATCTGAGCAAATATAAAAAACTTTTCCCTTACTGTTAAAATGTCTTTAAACACTAAAGGAGAGGTTCTCTTCCTCTTGTCATTTAGATTGTCTATTTTCCTCATTTGTCAAATAAGGAATAATATGATCAAATAAGCTAATAAAACCCTTTGTAAAATTAAAAGCAGCATATAAGCATTATTGGTCTTGTTTCCATTTTGCAGTCCCTCCCAAGAAAACAGCTTCTCCTGGTGACTTTGAGGCCTGCCCAGCTGACGCAGATGCTGAAGTCTGCTTCCGAGGCAGCAGGTCTGTGTCCTCACTCTCCCTCACAGGAGACCCTCCCTCCCTCCTTGGGGGTAAGAGAGAGTCCCTGAGAACATCCCTTCCCTCTCAATACAATCCCGTATTCTGGCGAAGCTCACCTGATACTCCTGCCGAATCATCTCACCAAAAACCACAGTACCCCAGTGTTCTTGTTCATGTTGTCTTGCTCAGTGAAGGATTTGGGTTCTTGGAATAACACTCTTTCCTGGCTGGGCATGAAACGAGGCGTTGAGCCGCATTCGGAGTGGCAGCAGGCCAGGCCTTTCCGCAGCTTAGTTCTTCCTGTCTGCGCAGGCCAAGGCAGCATTGGGGTGACCGTGCCAGTGGGCAGAGCGCCAGGCCCAAGTTTGAGGTTTACAGTCGTGAGTCATGCTGGGGTCATGCCCCAGTCGGAGAGATACACCACCACCCTAGCAGAGTGTCCAGAACACTGTCCCTCTTGCCTTCCTTTCCACAAGCGTTCGCTGAGCCCCCACTGTGCACCTAACTCGCTGCCAGGGGCTTTCTATGCATTGTCTAATTTCTTGCTCACGAAAGTCCTGTGAGGTCGGTATTTGCATTCCCATTTCACAGATATGGAATCTAAGGCTCAGGGAGGTGAAACCGCCAATTTGTGGCATAACTGTTACCGAAAGCTCAGCCACTTGTCCACGAGGCCAGATCAGAAGAACGAGGACAAGTGGTTTGGGGAGGAAGCAAAGAGACATTTTTATTACTTTGCTGACAAAGGAGGAAACATGGTCTCAAAATCCAAATTTCCCTAACATAGGCAGAATACAGAGCTTTTAAAGGAAGAGTTCTCAGCTTGCAGCAATTACTGTGGTTAACTATTCTAATCCTCCCATCTCTGCCAAACTCAAAGCCTGTGGTTTCTGCCAGTGCCCACCTGGGATAAGAACAAAAGGCCTTCTGCCTGCTCTTCCCTGCCACTGGCCTAAGGCAGGGATGGAGGTTAAAAAAAGTGTGGGGAGTTTTAAAGCCACATTTTTCTGTTTCGTTTTGTTGTTGTTTAGGCCATTTCCTCTGTTACAAATTCCCTCAGTCACTCTTAGGCACAGAGGTTGGGAGGCAGCTTTTTCTTCTTTTCACCCTGAGACAGGGTCTCACTCTGTGGCCTGGGCTAGAGTGCAGTGGTGTCATCATAGCTCACAGCAACCTCAAGCTCCTGGGCTCAAGTGATCCTCCTGCCTCAGCCTCCTCAGTAGCTGGGACTACAGGTGCATGCCACGATGCCCAGCTAATTTCTCTATTTTCTGCAGAGACGGGGTGGTGGTGGGGGTGGGTTCACTGCTCTTGCTCAGGCTGGTCTTGAACTCCTGGTCTCAAGGGATCCTCTCACATTAGCCCTCCTAAAAAGGGGGCAGCTTTTTAAAAACTCTCCAATTTTGGGGTGGGAGGCCTCAGCCAGAATCCCTGCACACAGTCCTGCGGGGCTTTGTCCCTGGGCAGCGGATGGGGCAGTGCACAGCCTGCAGGTAAGAAGGAGCTGGGACCTGCATGGAAAGCTCATTGGCATTGGCCGGAAGGCAGTGGGGACAGCTGGGTTACACCCTCTCACTGCCTCCTTGCCCTTAAAAAATGACTCAGTTTCTTTTCTTTAGTTGGGCACTAAAAGACCTCGGTTCACATCTTAGCTCTGCCACTGAGTAGCTCTCATCATCTGTAAAATGGGAATAACAGTCCTCCTATAGCAAGGGTGTCGATGAGATATCGCTGGCAAAGCACTCAGTGCAGGCTCTGCTTCGGAGTACATGCACAACACATGTGAGGTGTGGTTGTCACCACAGAGGAACAGGATGTGCACTCTCCCCCCCCCACTGTGTTTGCTTTTCAACTCAGGGGATAGGGGTTCTTTAATAAAATGGACCCAGTGCCAGACTGCTGGCTTAATAAAGCATGGGAGCTCTGCTCCAACGAGAGGTCAATGTTAACAGGAGGACGATGTGTTTGTCGTGTAAAACTCCACCAGGAAGAAGCCCAGACACCCAATAAAGCCAGAGTAGGATGTGGGACGAGGAGAAGACAGAGGAGAGACCACAGAGAACGGGGAGCTCCAGGATGTCCCTGGTCACTCTGCGTGACCAGCAAAGTGAGTTAGTTGACAGCAGAGGCAAAGCGGCACTTGGCACCTTCTCTGGGCTCTGTTCACTCAGGCAGCCTGGGAGCCAGAAAACTGGGTTCCAATTCCGGCTCCTCCACTTAACATCTCTGTCTGTCATCTTGGGCAAGTTGCTTGGACTCTCTGTGCTTAGTCTCCTCATCTGTCAAAAGGGGCTAAGACAGCCGCCTTGCGCGGTTGAAGAGGGACTGAGCAGGTTTGTACAGGTAAAGTGCTTGCCAGAGGCCCCGGTGTGCAGTCCATGTCAACAAAAGCATCTCTGCGGCTGACTTTCCCGACAGCCCTTGACACCTTGGGTGACCTCTGTTCCTCTTGTACCTCAAAGCCTTTGTCTGCTGGCAAGGACTCCTGCCCACGGAGGGAGAGTCCAGGAAACAAGAAGCGTCGTGCATAGCATCATTCACCCCAGGGCCTGTGATTGCTTCCCCGATGTCTGCTCACAGAGGCTCCTGCCAATGGCAGGAACTCGAGGTGGGGATGGGGAGTCCAGCCGAAGGAGCTGGCCGCGCCGGTGACCTCCTCCCTCTGCCCCCACTGGAGGGACCCCTCAGAAATGGGAGGGAGGCTCGTGCATCTGGTGACCCCTCTCCACGTAGGCACCCACGAATGGGCCCAGACGGAGCAGCACATGCTGTTCATCAGGAGCTCGGAGCAGAACTGGGTGATTGCAAAGCTCCCGGAGTGGTCTTGCTATTAGTAGTATATCTACTACAGATGCAGAAAGGAGTGACGTAGGATGATTAGAGCAATTCCCTGCAGACCTGCCTGGCTCCACGTGCAGCAGGAACATGAAACAATTGCAGAGAAGATGCAGGGTGACCTCCCCGTGCCCACCACAGCTCTGAATCAGTTTACATGAACGTCCCTGCTCTCCTTCCTTTACCCCACCTCCCACCACGTGTTCGCTGTGCGTGCAGGTGGCTGAGGACTGTGCTTGTTTGGGGTTCTGTTGCTTGTTCGGTTTTGTCTTCATAAGACTAGGCTTCTGGTCTAATTATCCTTCCCTCCCATCTCCCAAAATGTCCTTGCTTTGGGTCTTTTATCTTAATTTCAATTTGTCGATTCACACCTCGCTTGCTTCCAAAAGAGATCTGAGGTGGCTTATTGTCACACTAAAGGAACAGTAAAGCCAACATCGACGAAGCAGAAGAGAAGAACAAAATGTAAAAAAGGAAAACGTTACTGAAAGGACAGCCCTGCTAATAAATTATCTAATGGAGAACAATAAACTATCAGAAAGAAATAAAAAGAAAGAAAGATCACAGCCCCTTGTTTGATTAACCGCCTGTGGCTTAACTTGCAGAGTCTTTATGATTAACCACCTGTGGAGTTTTGTCTTTACAACACTTGAACTGCAGGGGTGTGAGCTTCCCCCAGCCCCAGTTCTCACCAGAACACATTCCAAGGACCCTGAAAAGCCAGCCCCCCAGAGAAGAGAGAGAGAAAACAAAAAAGGAAAAACAGACTCAGCCCCTTCGCAGTTACCTTCTGCTTTCAATGTATAACAACAACTTTTTTTTCTTTCTCTTTATCTCCATAAAAACCTGGAACCCCTTACCCTCCCTGCCAGCACTACTTCTTTCTTTCCTGTGCTGAGTTCTTTCTCTTCTCTCAGGGAAAGTAAAATAAACTTACTTCTTTCTATCCTAATCTTCGTGTCGAGAATTCCTTCTCAGCCCACGCCATGAGCTTCCACCCTAACAATGCCCACAAACTCTCGACTGAGGGATGTTAAAGTAACGAAAATCCCAGCTTCCTAGCAGCCTGAGGAAAAAGGGAAGCTGGATACTCCACCCATTTTTCCCTATAGACCAGTTCATCATGGAAAAAATAAACCAACCCCCAAACTGATTCTTGGCTCTGAGCTTTGAGAAGATTTTGTCATGTACCACGGGGACTTTGGCTCAGGGTCCTTGAGTAGCATTATGAACAATATTCTGAAACTGTACCTGTCACACACGGAACAGCTCCTTTTGTTGACTGTTTTCTTATATCAATTCTTGAAACAAGCTGAGTGCATAATAAAGTAAGTTTCCTTAAAGGAATTTATGAGTTAATCTTATAATAAATAAAGTCAAGAACTTAAAATTTTTATTTTTAAAAAATGTTGTTCATAATTTTTTTTTGAGTCAGAGTCTCACTCTGTTGCCCCAGCTTGAGTGCCATGGCATCAGCCTAGCTCACAGCAACCTCAAACTCCTGGGCTCAAGCAATCCTTCTGCCTCAGCCTCCCAAGTAGCTGGGACTATAGGTGTGCACCACCATGCCTGGATCATTTTTTCTTTCTTCATTTTTTTTTTTAGCAGAGACGGGGTCTCACTCTTGTTCAAGCTGTTCTCAAACTCCTGACCTCAAGTGATCCTCCCACCTTGGCCTTCCAGAGTGCTAGGATTACAGGTGTGAGCCACCATGCCTGGCTCATAATACTAGTAATGTGATATTAGTACTTATGGGTGATAGCAGGCTACCCCCCCAAAAAAACTTCAAGATAAAGTTTCCTTTTAAGAGTGAAATCAGGAAGAGTTTACCACAATGGTGACAAGATTAGCCACCTGTAAGGTAGCCAGAGTTTTTGGGGGCTGTGTTAGTTTTCTGGGGCTGCCTTAACAAAGTACTACAAGCTGAATGGCTTAAACAACAGAAACTCATAGTCTCACAGTTCTGTAGGCTAGAAGTCCAAGATGAAGGTAGCTGCAGGGCCATTCTCCCCCTGAAGGGTTAGGGAAGGGTCTGTTCCACACCTGTCTCTGGTTTCTGCTAGTTTTTTAGTTTGTGGCAACACAACTCCAGTCTTTACATGGGGCTCTGTGAGTCTGTGTCCAAATGTCTCCTTTTGATAAAGACATCAGTCACATTGGATTATAGCCCACACTGCTCCAATATGATCTCAACCAATTACATCTGCAATGACCCTATTCCCAAATAAGGTCACATTCTGAGGCACTGTATGTTAAGAATTTAACATGTGAATTTTGAGGGGGACATAAGCCAACCTGTAACAGTGGCCAAGGACATGGGTGAACCCCCAAATCAAGTCACAGGGACCAGGCAGCACTCTTGGGAGGAAAAATCGATATGTCACTGAGCTGAAACCCAATCAAATGTCATGTGTCTAGGCTGGAGGAAAACCTTATAATCAGAACAGGAAGAGTTCCCCTGGAGCCTGGCAAAAAGGAAAGAAAAGAAGAAAAGAAAAGAAAAAGAGAGCCAAAGAATAAGAATTTGTTGATGTTTCTGCAGCCCTGCCAAGATGGAGTGACAGCCGACCTGGGAGACATAGGTGCTCTGGCCTCCAGGGCACTCGGCTGCCAGGCAGGGAGCTTCCACTAGGCCCTTCCATGGCTGTGATGAAATCTCTCTTGAGACCTTCTTGCTTCTAGTTCTGAGCTCATCAAACTTACTAATTTACCTTCTTGGGGGCCATACTGCACATTTCACATCATAGTAGACTCTGTGTGAATGTTGTCCCTGGCATTGTGCAATGCGTACCTGGCATGACCTACAATGTGGACCTACAGTCAGGGTCCCTTGAACTGCATAAGGAGCAAACAGTCCCTGAAAAGGACTCTTTCTGTTTCAAATGAACCTTTTGGCAATCTGGTTTATCCATCAGTCTTTTGTGACTTTGGTTAATGGCAATTCACTCTTGCCTCACTCAATCCTTGGGGGCAGCTGCCAAATCCAGAGACCAGTTCCTTGGAGATGCTAATTCAGAGACTCGATAGGAAAAGGCAAGGCCTGAAAGGAGGGAGGAGGAGAGGAGGGCTCTAGAGAAAGGGTGCCACAGTGGAGCTGGTAGAATAGGTGGGGAGGAAAGAAGCGTCCCATGAGCTGGAGGTGGAGAGGTCATTTGCAAGTACTTGGCAGAGGGGACATTGAAGACTTCAAAGCAGTGCTGTGTGCCAGAAATTTGGTAGAAGAGGAAAGGTGATATGAGAAGCTTTAAAGATACTTCATTCTTGGTTTTTTGCTCTTTTTAAAGAGATACAAGTTTCCTCTGCTAAGTTATTTATGTAACAAATCCTACAAAAATGCAATCATGCCAAATGTTGCAAATAAACTCCTAAAAAAACAAATAAAGCGATACAAGTTAAAGATTGGAATTCCTGGGTGTTGCTTGCTTTTTGTTGTTGATTGCTTTTGGCTATTTGATGAAACTTCTTTGAACGTGACGTCTGGACTCACGTATGTAATTTTAAATTTTTTAAGTAGCCATTTTAAAAAAGTAAAAAAGAAACAGGCACAATAAATTTAAATAATATATTTTGTTCAACCTAATAAATCCAAAATATATTTCAATATATAATAAATATTCTTAAAAAGTATGAATATTTCACATTCTCTTCTCCACAGTAAGTCTCTGAAATCCAGTATCTATTTTACATTTAGTGCACATCTCAAGTTGGACTCTACATTTTAACAGCCCTGTAGCAGCCACATGTGGCTCATGGCTGCTACACTGATCAGTGTCCGCACAAGTACAGAGGCTGGACTACGTAGTTCTGAGATTCCTAAGGATAAAACAATAATAATAATAACAGTCATTTATTGAGCCTCTTTGATGTGTTGTGTGTTATATTAATCCCCTTTCTCATATATCATTTCATTTAATCTTCTTAACAACCTACATGGTGGGTGCTATTATTACCCCATTCAACAGATGCAGAAACAGGGCCTCAGAGAGGGTGAGTGATTTGCCCAAGGTCACACAGCTGGTAAGTAGCCGAGCGGAGACTGGAAACCTACTTTTTCTGTCACCAACCGTGTTTTCTCAATAACTTAGGGTCAGCAACGAGGCCAGCCAGCAGCTTCCCAGCGCCTTCCTTAGAGCACTCACACAAAGGTTGGCTTCATTTTCTGATTGGCTGAGCTGCCACGTTGCCTAAAAACACAGACTGGAAAGAACGTTAACTGTGCAGCTGAGCATGTTGTGTGGCTGACCGAGAACAGAGCAGCAACAAGACGCTCTGACTCTCATCAACTGGAGGAAGCTGCAAATTCCAGGCCGGCAACCAGGTTCACAAAATGCAATTGTTCTCGATCACCCTTAGCAAAGAGCCGGGGGGCGAACTGATTGTCATTAAAAGCAGGACAAGAACATTGATCATCCCCATCCACAGTGGTAATTTGAGAATTTTGACTTAGCCATGCCCAAAGCGTTGGTGCAGAGACATTTGTGATGTGGTTTCTCATGGGCTCCGGCATGGCCAGTCCGCAGAAAACAAGTGGAAGGACAAGGCGACCAAGTTCTGTCCGTTCTTCACCTCCACTCCACGTAGACAGAAGGTGACAGAGGAGGACGGGCTGGCTTGGGAGATGGGAGGTCCTGTGGGACCTGTGGGAGGGGCTGTCCCTTCCCTTTCGTCCTCTTTGTCCAGATGCTCTAGGAGCCCTTGGAGCTGTGGCAACAGGGGCCTGGGGTTCAGTGGGAAGAAGACGGTTCCCTCGAGCTACTGGCCACAGTGGCATCGCCATCTGGAGACAGAGGACCTGCCAGATGTGGCCTGGACAAGCCAAGCCAAGCCAAACCATCCTCTATTCATCCTTGAGACCACATGCAGGGTGGGGAGCTCTCCTAGGCAGGAAGGAATACTGTGTTCTCAAATGCTCCTGAATGTAGCTCCCCCTCCGTCCTGCGTCTTGCCGAGGCTGCAGAGGATGCAAGACTCATGCAAGGCATGCAGGCGAGGATCTGAGTTCATCCATCTGCCCATCCAAGAAAAGCTGAGTGACGGCTGCATGCCGGCTGCTACGGCAGGCCCTGGGGACAAACAGATATATGGGGCCAAAGGTCTTCCCTTTAGGAGAACATGGCACAGCCTGGGAAACCAACAGCTACAAAGAAACATGGTAAGTGCTAGAATGTACGGATGTGAACTACAAGTTACCTTGGTAGCAGCAAGTGTGGAGGTTGAACACAGAGGGAAGACACGGAGACATTCCATAAAGACGGAGAGGATGGTCACAGAAAGGGACAGAAGACACCAGGAACATCCCAGGGACTGCACCTTACTTACCAAGCAGCTGGAGCTCAGAGTGGGCATGGGAGGGGTGGGAGATCAGGCTGCAGGGCTTGCAGGGACCAGGTGCGAAAGGCTCATATGCCACACTGAGGAATGGGGACCTCAGCCAGAGCATAGGGAGCATCAGAAGATTTGGGGCAGAGGTGAAGAGTCAGATGGGTGATTGGGGTAGTTGCCCTGGCTGCAGCGGAGGGGAGATGGATGGGAGGGGGGCAGGACCAGTGTGCTGGCCGGGGGGTGCCTGGTGCCCTCAGTTTCCTTCCTTGCCCTTCCTCTCCTCGGCCAGGCTCGGCTCTGCGTGCTGGCCAGGCTGACCCCGGGACAGTGTGTTTCCTGCTCTCAACAGCTCCCTCCCCTGTGGGCTGTCCAGTGGGAAGCAGTGACGGACGATCGGAGGGTGGGAGGACTTTGTCTCCTCCGTGGCTCCAGTTCCCACGGGGCAGGCCTGCTGCAGCGCCACCTTCTAATCACCCGCCTCCCCCCTCGTCCTCCCACCTCGGGGGTGGTGACAGCGTCTTGCTGTGGCTAAGCTCTGGCCCCTTTGGCTTCTCTGCTCCTTCGTTGGCTATGTAATCAGTTCCCTGGATTGAATTCCTTTTATTTTAAATACTTAATGTGATGGTTAATTTTATGAGTCAGCTTGACTGGGCTACAGGATGCCCAGATAGCTGGTAAAACATTATTTCTGGTGTGTCTGCAAAGGTGTTTCCAGAAGAAATCAGTGTTTGAATCAGTAGGCTGATTACAGAGGATCCACCCTCGCCCAGGCGGGCGTTACCCAAGCTGACAAGGACAGGAACAGAATAAAAGGGGGGCAAACTCTTCCTCTCTCTTCTTGGGCTGGGACATCTACTCCTGCCCTCAGACATCGAATTCCCGGTTCTGGGACTCAAGGACTTACACCAGCACCTCCAACCCTTGCTCGCAGATGCTCGGGGTCAGGCTGAATTACACCTCTGGCTTTCCTGGTTCTCCAGCTGCAGACGGCAGATCTTGGAGCCATGTTCTTGGCCACCATAACCACAGGAGACAAGTACCATGATAAATCTCCTCTTGTCTCTCTCTCTCTGTCTCTGTCCTATTGGTTCTGTTTCTCTAGAGAACCCTGATTAATGTTTTTAGAGTGTGTCTGTTTCTCTGGTTGGGGCTGGCTGATACAAGTCAAGAAACGGGCAGCAATTAGTACAAGTTCTCTGACTGCCAAAATGCAAATGAGCAATAACAAAAGTCTGAACAGAGGTTACTGCAGCAGTGGGGATGGACCTTAGAGAGGCTCAAGAGGCAGAATCAACAGGGCTTGTTGACAAAATGTGGAGAGTGAGGGCTGAAAGAAATCATGCATGACTTTAGGTGAGTGCAGGGATCAACACACTTTTTCTGTAAAAGGCTGGATGGTAAATATTTCAGGCTTTGTAGCTCCTATGGTTTTCTGTCTCAAAAACTCTGCTGTTTTTGTGCAGAAGTAGTCATTGACAATATATAAAGGAGCACTCATGGCTGTGTCCCCAAAACTTCATTTTTAAAAAACAGCTATTAGCCTGGAAGTGGTCCTCTGGCCATAGCTTGCTGACCCAAGAGTCAATGAATGGTTTGGGTGGCTGAAAGGACAGTAATAGTGATATGAACAAAATAGGGAATCTGGAAAAACTGATTTGGGACAGGAGTCAAGAGAAGGGTTGGGGGTTAGGTAACGATGAGTCCTGTGTGAGTCAGGAATTGTGTTTGACTGCAAGTAACAGATCTGAAGTAAGTATGACTCAAAGACGATTGAGGGTTATTTTTTTCTCATGATAAAACAGTCTGGAGGTAGCAGATCCAGAGCTGATATGGTAGTTCCTTGGTGCCAGTGGTGTTCCAGGTTCCTGCTAACTTTCTTCTTCACCATCCTTAACCCTTGGTTTTCATTTTCCAGGTCACCTCAAGGTTGCCTCATGGTCATAAAATGGCTTCTACTCTCCAGCTTTCACACTAGAATTCCAGCTTTCATATAGAATTTCACATTGCAAAAAGAAGGAAAGATGGGGAAGATGGTCAGGAATGGCTAGAGATAGATGCCCCCCAGTTGCGTCAGTCCTTTTTTAAAGAGCTTTCCAGAAAGCCCCACCCAACCACTTCCCTTTCCATCCCACTGGCCTCCCTCTGCAAGGGAAGCTGGGGTATATAGTCTTCAAGATAGGCACATTGCCCCATCCAACAGGGCTCTGTTGTTAAGAAAGAAAGGCAAGTAGACATTGGATAAGCAACTGAAGGTCTCTGCCAACAAGGCTGTTTCGGCTGTGCTGAGTGAGATGCCTGTGGAACATCCACGTGAATCAGATCTTGGGCAAAGAGCCTCGGTCTAAGGTACGGTGGGGGAGGCATCCTCAGGTGGCTGGAGCCAAGTGAGAAGATGGGAACTCCCTGGGAAAGGCCACACTGTTCCTTCTCTGTACCCTGGGATCTTACCCGAGGGGACTTGAGGCAATGGAATGTAAATGGCTTCCATGTGGAAATCCTACCTTACTTCTACTCACAGGCATGCATCCTTAGTCACACCGCGTGCCCAGGGCTAAGCATGCACCTGGCCCTAGTGTCCACACCCAGTGTGTGCTTGTTGAATAAACAAATGAGTCATTTTAACTTCATGCCAGTCTGTGGAGACGGGGCCTAAATGCCATGTGTTTTGGAGGTCTTTGGGGAGCTGTGGGAGAGAAGAGGTAACTTGGTGATATCATCGTAATTCTGGTCTGACAATGACACAGTACGGCCTTTGGACTCCTGAATTAATTCACCGACTGACTGGAAAAGGAGACCAACGTCTTCTCACAGAACACTTTCCACAGAATGACTTTGCTCTACAGCTTGGCTAGGGTGAATACCAGGCAACTTTCTTGTGGAAAAGAGACAGATATAGCACCGGCTCAGAATCAAAGAAAAATGTGGGGAGACCGACAGATCATTGCCAACTGCCTGTTTAGCCGACTGAGGACATTAAAAGCAAACACACACCTTCATCTACGATCACCACAATTTTATAGAAGGCAGGACATTCCCACACAAAAGGAACAGGAGGAACATAATCTTAGATGAAAGGATTGCCCTTTGAGAGGAATAATTTAAAGTTTTTGAAAAATTCCCTACATCATTCAACTATGCTCATTTTGCCAACTGCCAAAAACTTTGTCGGGGCCGGTACTGACTTACCAACCCGCATTCAGAACTAGGCCACCTCAGACAAGTGAAGTGGCTTTCCCAAAGCTGCACAGGTACTTATTGGTGGAGGTGGAGTCAAAGCTTGGTTTCCTGACTCACCAAGTAACAATTCTCATAAAATAAACTGGCCAACTATCGGGGAGTTGTCAGTTTCACTGTAGCTCATGTGGCAAAATAACATGACGGAGTTTAACTTTCTAGTTTGAATAGCCTACGGGTAATCGTGGGCCAGCAAACAAGACCCATCAGCATTGTGGAGGTCTCAGGGTGAGAGAAGTTGCTCTCCTTCTGGGTCCATACTTGTCTTGCATGGAATGTGCCATGTGAACCCAACAGCAGGACATGGGAAACATCAAGTCGACAAAATGGGATGATGCTGAATTAAATAAAAATGTGGCAGCCTTGACCTGGGGGTTCAAAATACGATCTGAGGCCTGCCTGCCCTGAAGGAGCCCACCTGTAGCAAGGGACCGAACAGGTAGATTCAGAATCCTAATTCCCTGTGTTGAGAGCCACCAATAGAGATAGGATTTTGGTGGTCTGGGACTCAGTAAGAGAACAATTTGACTTGGGCCTTACAGGATAGAGAGGGATTTTTCAGGAGGAAAGACGGGTGAGGAGAGTGTTTCAGGGAGAGGGAAAGAATGTGCCCAAGCCCTGAGCCCCAAAAAGCCTGAAGAGTTTGGTGGCTGGAGTCACTGAGGACAGCCACACTCCAGGTGGGTCTGAGAAATGACAGGAGTGATTCAGGCTGACTCGGGGGTTCTTAGTGGGGTTGGTTTGGGATGGACAGGTTGGCTTCTTGACAACACCTTGTAAATACTAAGGATAATATTATGTACAATGTGTTTATGTTATTATTAAGTTACAAGCCCTTAGATATAGAAGAGGACTTCTACCCTTACGGTGTAAGGAGGTTAACTCAGGCATGAAGTACATATCTCTCCTGAATTTTCTTAGTTGCCAATTGACCTTTTCACTCCCCAGAAATTAGTTCTTGCCAATAAAGATGGAAAGACAGAGTTGTTTCCCTACTAATTGTTCTGATGGGTTAGATGAAATTTCTAGGCTAAAAGAAATGATCTAGTAGAAAAGATTAAGCATCAAAAAGTCATGCCTTTTGCATTATGCAAGAATACAAAAGCAACATATGTGAGCACATTCTCTCTGAGCTCAGAGTGGAATTCACTGCCATGGTCCACCTTCAGGCAGGAGGCGGGACATGATGAACCCTTGCAGGTCTGTGGCATGTTCAGTGAATAAGAGTTTTGGGGAAAAGACTCTGATAATCCACAGAACGCTTCATGCATCTCCCATGCATCACCCATGAGGGTGCTAGGAGAGTTACTAAGATAAAGCAAGGGCATCCTGTGCCACTTGGCTTCTCTAATCTTTTGCTCTTAGAGCAATTTTGAGAAGGGAGTGATGAATTTTGAGATAGGGGATGGGGAGAAAAAGCAGGGAGCAGAGCAGAGATGGGAGACAAATGCTTGTTTATAAGTTGAGAACTTCGAGCATTACGCAGAAGGGAAGAAATGTCCCAAATTCTTTTTACCACAGAGCTGGTACCAGTCGGCAAAGATTAGTTCATTAGGAAATAATTCACCTATCGGAGGGATAGCCGTGTCTGCAGATGGCGAACAGGCTCTTGTCCAGCTCCTCGTCAGCTGACAGAGGTGAGACGAGGAGAGACTGGAGAGAGAGGAAGACAAAGCCTGGATTGATCTTTGCAAGCAACATTCTTACGTCTAGAAAAGACAACAGCTACTGAGAATTTTGGGGAAGGATACACCAGCTGCTGGTGAGATACCCATTAATCACGGCTGGATTTTTTGGATGTGATCATGCCTAAAGGTAGGAGCTAAATTTTTTTTTTTTTTATCTTCGTTCTCAACACCCATCAGGACTGTCACATAGCAGTTGCTGAAACACCAGGGTAGGCTGACTGTGACAACGAAGGAGAAAACTAAAAAACTTTCCAATCTGTTTCTTCTTTAATTTCTTCTCTATCCTTTCATGTTTTTGGACGGCCTTTTTAGGCTATTGAAATTCTGGATGCTCAAATATATATGCCATATTGGGCAAAGGGCCAAGTATTCAAAAATAAATAGGTGCCAGAAGCAACCAAACTCAACTTCTGAGTATTTTTTTTAAAGGAACCCAATTATTTGAAATGCTTTTGACTACATTTAGAGGCTATATATATGCTAGATACGGCAGAGCCTTAAATAGGCTTGCATACAGAGTGTAGAAATACTACTAAGCATTATGCTGAAACTTCCAGGTTGTAAACAGGAGAAGACAGTGTCTCCACACTGTAGATCCATAGTCTCAATGTCACCCTCTGGGTGAGAATCTTGGATGGATGATTACAAGAGTGGTTTGTAAGCTCTTGGCAAGGAAGGCAGCTTGGGCTTAATAAGATAGAGTACGTGAGCAAATGAATGAATGGTAGTTTCTTTTTATGTAAGGGATATGTTTCTTAAGACCTCATATAATTTAATACTTGCATAAATCAGGACTAATTCCCCCATAGGAATAAAGTAGGATTTACATTATTTCAAGTTTTGTATAATAAGTGAAATTTTATTATTCTTTTCCATTGCCTTATTTCACATTTGCAAAACTCATATTAGCATAGAGTGTGACTTTATTTCCTTTCTTAGAAAGAAAGACTAGGGACTTACACCTGGAGATCAAGGGTGTATTTGACAAACTTTTGATTGCATGAAGAAATGTAGGCTACATTTCAGAAAACCTGATGCCTGCATAACTAGTTGCATGGACACAAATGATGCTGACTGAGAAGACAGTTGATCTACAAGGGGGGGTCTCCAGAGCCATGCCACCTGGCTCTAGCTTTGTCCTAACCAATATGTTATACAAAAGACATCTTCAAACGTGTAATTGAATGATACTTGGAGGGTTTTGGAGGACAAAATCCAGACCTTCACACCCCCACCCTACTGCCAATCTGAACTGGCTTAGAACAATGGACTAAATCTAAGGAGGGAAGATTTAATAGAGACAAATATAAAGTCCTATGCTGTGATCCAAAATGAATATCTGGAGAAGTACACCCTTAGCTAGTACTTAGTTGTTTTAGTTAATAGCAAGTTCAGTGTGAATCAGTGGTTTGGTTACATTAATAGAAACAGAGAATCTAGAATGGAGGAGGTGATAGTTTCTCATCACCAAACTGTATCTGGAGTTCTGTAACCAGTTCTTAGTTCTGAGAACAAACTGGAACATGTCCAGAAGAGAGAAACAGTAGGCAGAAATTGCAACATTTATTCTAGAAAAGACTTAGGGAAGAAATTATTGCTGTTTTCAAACAAATAAATGGTTGTCATGTATGAGATGATTTAGGTTTGCATTTTTGTGGCCTTTTAGGCTAGTCCAAGAAGCTTCAGGTAAAAGTTTTAGGGAGTAGGATTTTGTGTCAATATAAGGGCAATTAGAAGTATCAGAATACGAAAGAACCTCTGAGGGCAGGTGATGTGTTTGGTCATCCTGACACCATTTAATG